>JASDQU010735274.1:193341-203438 GCA_032191745.1 Picea mariana
TCTAGTAATGCAGTCAGACAAGGTTTGATTAAATGGAGAAGAAAACAGCTATTGAACCAGATTATACTCATATAAAACAAGCACAATGGGTTTAATAACTAAGGAAATAACTTATGATTATCAACTTAATCAATCAATTAGTGAGATGACAGTCACATGCAGATTGAATGAGCATTAATAAAGAACCTTCACTCATAAGATATCAGAGAACAGCAAAGAAAAATCTGACAACACAACTGAAGGAAGCTTGCAATTTTTCATATAATAAGAATAGGTCTTTCTTACAGTAGCAGTATGTAGAAACCAAAATCGAACCCCATTTCATATCAAAAGTAGGCCTTTATAGCCTCATACAAACAGTTTTACAGATCCTAAAAACATGGATTTGTATTTAATAAAGACAACTAAATTCTATCTAAACAACTTGAAAATAAATTCTTTAACAACTAAACCTAAAAGTCAAATTGTCTTCAATCTCCAAAATCGCCATCTGCATCCTTCCGTTCCTGATCTCTGCAATGTGGTGAAGAATAGTAGGACACCTATCTTTGACTGTTGGATTTCCCAATGTTTATGGTCGATTTTTGAGGAAATGGTTTTGCATGTGTTACCAAAATTCTCTCGAATCCCTGATGTTGAACCTTTTGCATGCGATCTGATAGCCCACTGATACACTGGAGCCACTTCAAAACCCGTTTGGAATGAACTGTCCTGTCCTTGGCTTCAAAAATTAGTTTTCCATCTTTCAATAGCGCACTCCTTTAATTTTTCGCGAGTTCGCTGTTGAAAGCCGTCACTTTCCACAGCTAACGGGTCATAAAATAATAGCTTTGCACTGGGGAAAGTCCCGATTGCACTCAAAATGAGTTTTCACCTCCAAAATTTGATTTCAAACAAAAATTAGTGGGTATCCGATTTCTCACCTTGCATATTAACGGGAACTTGAGTGAGTACCTTCAGATCTGGATGGGGTTTTTGGCTTAGTTTTTGTTTCAACCTCCTTATCTGCCTTTTGAGGCGTTTGGCAAGCCACCACAAGTTGTTGTAGTCTTTGGTGAGTTTTTTCTTCCTCTTCTTCTCTCTAACACTTTCCTTAGCCAATCTTTCAGACGCAGCATTGGTCTTGGCGAAGTTATCAGATAACTTCTTATACCTTTCTTTAATCACCCGCTCCAAGACCTCTTGCTGGGCAATTACATCCTTGAGATGCTTGATCTTCTGAGACTTCTTTGATTTGGAGTTTTTTTATGATTCTCCCTGTTCTGTCTGATTGAAGGTTTCATAGTTTTGTGCACTCTCAGCTGACTGCTCAGGACTCTTGGTGACAGGGCATTGATCTTGCTACTCTGAATCTGAATCTGAATAGGGCAAGTTTAATATATTCTTCTCTGTACTCTGCTCTGTGATTTTCTCTGTGGTCTGTTCTGTGGTTTGCTCAAAATTNTTCTTTAATCACCCGCTCCCAGACCTCTTGCTGGGAAATTACCTCCTTGAGATGCTTGATCTTCTGAGACTTCTTTGATTTGGATTTTTTTGATGATTCTCCCTATTCTGTCTAATTGAAGGTTTCATAGTTCTGTGCACACTCAGCTGACTAATCAGGACTCTTGGTGACAGGGCATTGATCTTGCTGCTCTGATTCTGAATCTGAATAGGGCGAGTTTAATATATTCTTCCCTGTACTCTACTCTGTGATTTTCTCTGTGGTCTGTTCTGTGTTTTGCTCAAAATTTAACCTTTTCTTCGACCTGAGGGGATTCACTCCAGAAATTCTATCCTCTGGAGGTCCTGGCAGGGTCCTTCTTTTTCTTGAACTGCTTTGAGGAGAGGATTGTTTCTTTGAACTCTTCCCCTGTTCATTTGCAATCTGGTTCTGTGTTTCAAAACCTTCCCAGAATAGGAAATGTTCCCAGCTCCTTCCCTGTTGTTTCAATTCCTCCAGGATAATCAATTTTATGAGGCCGAAGTGACACAGAGTAGTTTTCATGCTCAAGGGTTGAGCTCTAATCTTCTTGCAAACCTTAGTCAAACTTTTATGTAGTAAATAAGGCAAATTAAGAGGGGTCTTGCCTGTGAAATGATCCAGTAGTTTGAAGTGGTACATCATCAGTTTATCATATATTCCCTCCGAGGTAATGTACAATTGGATACCTTTGAGCAATTCCTTCCATTCTTCGTCTAGATAAGAAACTAGCATACCTTTTTTCCATGTTTTGTGCCTATACCCCTCTTTCAAATAAACCCTGAAATCCAAATTTTTGGGAGCAGTGGTTTTAAACCAGATCTGACCGGTTCTTGGTAAACTTGTAGCTGCGGCAATGACAACCTCATCCACTCTAATTTCCATGGACTCGACGCGAGCTTTATTGCCATCGAAAGTCTTGGAAAAGGCTTCTGCTGTAGCCTGGTGGAAACCAACTTGCAATCTTTCAACGAATTCAATACACCCTGCATTCAAAAAATTCTTCTGGACTTAGGGATGTGTTTGTAAAAAGGACAGGTTATCTAGCTCTCTCTTGAATAGAGCACCATTGCATTTTCTCACCATTCTGTAGCTCGAAAATCCTGACAATTTGTAACCCCTGCAACTGCCAGTCGAGCCGAGGTTCTACATTGTTGAAAGAAGTTCGGGCTTCGGCTCTGTTTTGAAACAAATGAAACTTCAACAGACTTCCAGAAACGATTTGTGATATGGAAACCACTGTTTGATTTGATGTTGTCAGGCCGACGGTACCTCCTCTGTACCTGCATCACCGAACTCGAACTTGCCATCCTGGATGCCATGAGTGTTGAGCGTGAGTTTCTGGGATGGATTCGAATTACAGTCCTATTCTGACATGCATAATTGAGTTTCTATCATTACCCACTCTCATCAGCGCATGCTTTGGATTTTCCTAACGTGGGATGATCATATCATCATTACCTTCAGACGTGGATATCACGCACGTGATTCCCGCTTTCTTCAACAACGGCCCGTGGAAAATGCCTCTGTCAGCTGTTCATACTTGCCACTTATGCCAACGCGTGACCCCGTGGAAAACCCCCGTTAGCTGTGAAAAGTCTTCACTTTCCTCAGCGCATGACCTTGTAAGAACTGCTCCATAGCTGCGGAAAGCATGCACTTTCAACAGCGCACGACCCGTGAAATTGATTTTTGGACATTTTGAAATTCACCACTTTCAACAGCGCACAAAATTATGAGAAGTGCTCCTTAGCTGTTGAAATTCGCCACTTTCCACAGCTAACACTCAACTTTTGGACACACGTTAGCTGTTGAAAGTGAATTATGCAAATTTTGAAAAGAAGACTTTATGGATGATATTATTTTCTAAGACAAAAACCAAAACCTAAGTTTTGCAGCTAAAAAGACTCAAAAATGAATTGAGGCAACTACCGATAGCCATGCTATCCACCACAAAAATCGACTAAAAGGATGGTTTTATTTTGGGAGATAACATCTGGCTCTAACTGGGATGGAGACCTCCCTGTAAGGTTTCCAAGAACCTAGTATTTCCAGTAGCCTTTAGCATTGGGCATGGAGTCATCAAGCCTTTAGCACTGATCCCTCTGCAAACTTGTAGTAGCATTGGGCATGGAGTCATCAAGCCTTTAGCACTGATCCCTCTGCAAACCTATAGTAGCATTGGGCATGGAGTCATCAAGTCTATGAAACTGTTCCCCTGTAACTTGCATGCAGCCCAAGCTTATTCATGAAATCAACAACTGAAAAAGATCAAACTGCTTGCATGGCGAACTTATTCTTCTACCTACCCCTACACTAGCCATCTCTGTCATTTGTTAAGTGAATGCTGATTTCCATAGTAGCCATCCAAGAAATTTGAACACTGAGGAAATCTTGTCTTTATTACTGATCAGAAAATGATGTTGAATATGCAACCACAGTGACAAGGAGCTTTTCAGGAAACCATATTTACCTGAAAACATGGGCGAGTTGGAGAAATCTGAAACTTTCAAGCCCTTTGAAAAGTGTAACTCCATGAAGGCTGCCACTAGATCCTTGTAAAGAAGATAAGAAAGATGTTTCTCTTCAAGAAACAAATGCACATCTCTGATAGCCTCTTGTTCAGCCATGACTGTTCTTCTGCAAGAAGACTGATCATCTTCTTTTCCTCTTGAGATCAACTCGTGATCATCAAAAACTACAATTTCCTTATCAGAATAATGGTCACAAGAAGATAATAAAACAGGATTTCCATCACATGAATAAGAATCAGCTGAGAACATATAATTTATTATGCAATCATCAGTCATCATAGGCTCTTCTTGACTTACAAACTGATCATAAGCTTCACATGCATACCTGTCTTTGGAATATTCAGCTAACATTGAAAAATCTGACCCTGAAACTGAATTGAACTTACATGTTGGCTGCTATCCCAAATATGCTCCAACCTCATTTCTCTCCTGCTCAACCATGGTTGTTCCTTTGCTAGAAAACTGATCACCCTCTTGTTCCCTGTCTCTAGAACATTCTACCAATGTTGACGAATCTGATTCTAAATCTGAAATGTACTCACAGTCTTCTTGCTCATATGTTTGCAGATTTTCAGAATCAGCTTGCATTATGATTCACCTAGATGCACGGATGTTCTCCTCTACCTCTTGCGCATCTCCAAACAATTGAGTTAAGGATGAAAACTCCCTTTCTAGCAGAAGAAGGGCAAGTTTTGAGTGAAGACACATAACATAATGTATCATGGCATCTTTTTCTGAAGGTCGGATCTCCAAAGGCATGTCATGATACATGCGGTTAAACTTTCGATTAAAAATATGCAAAGTTTGACTCTGCTCTCTCTTCAAAGCATAAAAGTCAGCAAGGTAAGAATCTAGAGATTTGTACTTTCCCCAATACTTCAGGAAAGCATTAGAGAACTCGGTCCAAGAATCAATTGAATTAGCTCTCAGACTTTTAAACCCTGTAGCAACATCTTTGATCAAAGATTTCGAAAACATTCTCATGATCACATCTTCATGCACAATTGAAAAACGATCAACAAAATCCAAAAAGGATTCTTCATGCCCCTCGGCTGAAGTTTGATTCTCTCCAGAAAACAAAGGGAGATATTCATAACAGTCATCAGGATAAGGATGAAGAAGATGGGGTAGTTGTAAAGGTTTGAACATCTTCATCCGGATCTTAACTTGAAAAGTTGTGGGCTGATCATGAGAGATGGTAAGTTGTTTGTCAGATTCAGAAATTATGGCCAGAGGGGCTGAGATCTAGGCAGGTTTTGAAAAAAGTTCAATCTCCTCAAGGTTGTATGAATGCTCAGATTCAGAGGGAATCTGAATGCAGATCTCGTCTTTAGGAATAGACTGAGGTAAAGTTATAGGATCGACATCAACAACATAAGGAGGCTGCAAGATTTCCTCTTCTAAATATGGAATTATAAAAGATGGCTGATAATCTTCAGAGTATACAAAACAAAAGATAATTCTTATAACATGTGAAGGAAAAAGTATAAAGGAGATGATAAAGAAATACAACAGTTCACGAAGCAGACTAATGAACTGGTACCTGGATTTGAAATTTAACTCCTTCATCTTTTGTCAACCAGCTCCTCCCCAGTGGAGTCTTTAATCGTGGAGTCGCTAGATATATAATTACAACCAAGTAGTTTCTAACCTTTGTCTATCATCAAAGATCAGATCTATGTCGTCTCCCAGGGAAGCTGAGCTTCAATCTCCTCTCCCTGGCAACGATGCCATTTTGTTATCACTCCAGGAAACTCTCCTAGGCTGTAAGTCGGAGATGCCTAGTAACTAACTCTTTTTAGAAATATTTTCTTAATAATTGATGTGGTTTTTGGATCAAGATGAATATCTAGGGACTGGATTGTGTGTTCAAGATTGTCTAGAAATATAAAATATCACAAGGCCTTCTAGTAATGCAGTCAGACAAGGTTTGATTAAATGGAGAAGAAAATAGCTATTGAACCAGATTATACTCATATAAAACAAGCACAATGGGTTTAATAACTAAGGAAATAACTTATGATTATCAAATTAATCAATCAATTAGTGAGATGAGAGTCACATGCAGATTGAATGAGCATCAATAAAGAACCTTCACTCATAATATATCAGAGAACAGAAAAGAAAAATCTGACAACACAACTGAAGGAAGCTTGCAATTTTTCATATAATAAGAATAGGTCTTTCTTACAGTAGCAGTATGTAGAAACCAAAATCGAACCCCATTTCATATCAAAAGTAGGCCTTTATAGCCTCATACAAACAGTTTTACAGGTCCTAAAAACATGGATCTGTATTTAATAAAGACAACTAAATTCTATCTAAACAACTTGAAAATAAATTTTTTAACAACTAAACTTAAAAGTCGAATTGTCTTCAATCTCCAAAATCACCATCTGCATCCTTCCATTCCTGATCTCTGCAATGTGGTGAAGAATAGTAGGACATCTGTCTTTGACTTTTGGATTTCCCAACGTTTATGGTCGATTTTTGAGGAAATGGTTTTTCATGTGTTACCAAAATTCTCTCGAATCCCTGATGCTCAACCTTTTGCATGCAATCTGATAGCCCACTGATACACTGGAGCCCCTTCAAAACCTGTTTGGAATGAATTGTCCTGTCCTTGGCTTCAAAAATTAGTTTTCCATCTTTCAACAGTGCACTCCTTTAATTTTTCGCGAGTTAGCTGTTGAAAGCCGTCACTTTCCACAGCTAATTGGTCATAAATAATAGCTTTGCGTTGGGGAAAGTCCTGATTGCGCTCAAAATGAGTTTCATCTCCAAAATTTGATTTCAAACAAAAATTAGTGGGTATCTGATTGCTCACCTTGCATATTAACGGCGACTTGAGCGAGTTTTTGGCTTAGTTTTTGTTTCAACCTCCTTATCTGCCTTTTGAGGTGTTTGGCAAGCCACCACAAGCTGTTGTAGTCTTTGGTGAGTTTTTTCTTCCTCTTCTTCTCTCTAACACTTTCCTTAGCCAATCTTTCAAACGCAGCATTGGTCTTGGAGAAGTTATCAGATAACTTCTTATACCTTTCTTTAATCACCCGCTCCAAGACCTCTTGCTGGGCAATTACCTCCTTGAGATGCTTGATCTTCTGAGACTTCTTTGATTTGGAGTTTTTTGATGATTCTCTTTGTTCTGTCCAATTGAAGGTTTCATAGTTCTGTGCACTCTCAGCTAACTGCTCATGACTCTTGGTGACAGGGCATTGATCTTGCTGCTCTGATTCTGAATCTGAATAGGGCAAGTTTAATATATTCTTCCCTGTACTCTGCTCTGTGATTTTCTCTGTGGTCTATTCTATGGTTTGCTCAAAATTTAACCTTTTCTTCGACCTGAGGGGATTCACTCCAGAAATTCTATCCTCTGGAGGTCCTGGCAGGGTCCTTCTTTTTCTTGAGATGCTTTGAGGAGAGGATTGTTTCTTTGAACTCTTCCCCTGTTCATTTGCAATCTGGTTCTATGTTTCAAAACCTTCCCAGAATAGGAAATGTTCCCAGCTCCTTCCTTGTTGTTTCAATTCCTCCAGGATAATCAATTTTATGAGGCCGAAGTGACACAGAGTAGTTTTCATGCTCAAGGGTTGAGCTCTAATCTTCTTGCAAAACCTTAATCAAACTTTTATGTAGGAAATAAGGCAAATTAAGAGGGGTCTTGCCTGTGAAATGATCCAGTAGTTTGAAGTGTTACATCATCAGTTTATCATATCTTCCCTCCGAGGTAATGTACAATTGGATACCTTTGAACAATTCCTACCATTGTTCGTCTAGATAAGAAACTAGCATACCTTTTTTCCATGCTTTGTGCCTGTACCCCTCTTTCAAATAAACCCTGAAATCCAAATTTTTGGGAGCAGTGGTTTTAAACCAGCTCTAACCGGTTCTTGGCAAACTTGTAGCTACGGCAATGATAGCCTCATCCACTCTAATTTCCATGGACCCGACGTGAGCTTTATTGCCATCGAAAGTCTTGGCAAAGGCTTCTGTTGTATCCTGGCGGCAACCAACTTGCAATCTTTCAACGAATTCAATACACCCTGCATTCAAAAAATGCTTCTGGACTTCGGGATGTGTTTGTAAAAAGGACAGGTTATCCAACTCTCTCTTGAGTAGAGAACCACTGCGTTTTCTCACCATTTTGTAGCTCGAAAATCTCGACAATTTGTAACCCCTGCAACTACCAGTCGAGCCGAGTTTCTGCGTTGTTGAAAGAAATTCGGGCTTCGGCTCTGTTTTGAAACAAATGAAACTTCAACAGACTTCCAGAAACAATTTGTGATATGGAAACCACTGTTTGATTTGATTTTGTCAGGCCGGCGGTACCTCCTCTGTACCTGCATCACCGAACTCGAACTTGCCATCCTGAATGCCATGAGTGTTGAGCGTGAGTTTCTGGGCCGAATTAGAATTAGAGTCCTATTCTGACATGCATAATTAAGTTTCTATCATTACCCACTCTCATCAACGCATGCTTTGGATTTTCCTGACGTGGGATGATCATATCATCATTACCTTCAGATGTGGATATCACGCACGTGATTCCCGCTTTCTTCAACAACAGCCCATGGAAAACGCCTCTGTCAGCTATTCATACTTGCCACTTACGCCAGCGCATGACCCCGTGGAAAACCCCCGTTACCTGTGAAAAGTCTTCACTTTCCTCAGCACATGACCTTTTAAGAACTGCTCCATAGCTGCGGAAAGCATGCACTTTCAACAGCACACGACCCACGAAACTGATTGTTGGACATTTTGAAATTCACCACTTTCAACAACGCACAAACTTATGAGAAGCACTCCTTAGCTGCTGAAAGTTGCCACTTTCCACAGCTAACACTCAACTTTTGGACACACGTTAGTTGTTGAAAGTGAATTATGCAAATTTTGAAAAGAAGACTTTATGGATCATATTATTTTCTAAGGAAAAAACCAAAACCTAAGTTTTGCAGCTAAAAAGACTCAAAAATGAATTGAGGAAACTACCAATAGCCATGCTATCCACCACAAAACTCGACTAAAAGGACGGTTTTATTTTGGGAGATAACAGTTGGTACATCTGATGATTCATAGTTGACGTGTAGTTGATACATGATTGGTACATACTTGGTACATGGTTGGAGGCACTTGTTAGTAGTATTGTTGACACATGGTTTATGGATGATGTAGCATACTTGTATTGGTATATTATTAGAACCACATGTTGATCTTGGTGATGATTATGAGTTGTTGTGTTATGCTTGGTTGATGCACTTATTCATGGTATAGGTTGAGGTATAGGTTGGTGCATTGTTGATGCACTTTTTTATGGTACAGGTTGATTACAGGTTGTTTGGTACAGGTTTGTGCATGGTTGATGCACTTGTTTATGGTACAGGTTGATTACAGGTTGAGGTGCAGGTTGATGCATGGTTGATGTATGGTTCAAGTTATTGGTACATGTTGTTTGGTGTAGGTTGATTGGTACAGGTTTATAGTAGTATATCTCACAGTGATAGTGTGACAGTGGTTCCATCATTCTACTTATATACCAGGGCGGTTGGACGGGGCAAGGACAGGTGGTTGTAGCCACCTTTCGGTTGTAGCTAGAGAAAATAGGGGGTTGTAGCCTCCTTCTAGTTGTAGACAGAGAATTGGAGAGTTGGAGCTTCCCTCAATTTGTAGCCTGAGAAGCTAGGGGGTTGGAGTCTCCTTCTAGTTGCAGCTGGAAAACAAAGAAAGTTTGTGCTACCAATGAATGTAATTCTTAAAGATATATAAGAAAAATCATTCTATGGTTTTCTCCCGCTTTGGGTTTCCATGTAAAACACTGGTGTACTGTGTATGTGTGCGATGGCTCATTTGTTAATTGTTTATTTACTTTGAAACTATTGGATGATAATGCTACATTGATATAACACTTTCATTTTATGGTGAAAAGGGATTATATTTCTCTATTATTGATTCACCCCCCCTCTCAGTAATCCAACAAATTACTATTTCTATTTATTGTTTACTAAGAACACACACACACACACACAGACACACACACACACACACACACATGTATATACATACATACATACACACACACACACACACACACACACACACACACA
>JASDQU010735274.1:228502-239344 GCA_032191745.1 Picea mariana
GGTGAATCAATAATAGAGAAATATAATCCCTTTTCACCATAAAATGAAAGTGTTATATCAATGTAGCATTATCATCCAATAGTTGCAAAGTAAATAAACAATGAACAAATGAACAATCACACACATACACAGTACACTAGTGTTTTACATGGAAACCCAAAGCGGGAGAAAACCACAGAATGATTTTTCTTATATATCTTTAAGAATTACATTCATTGGTAGCACAAACTTTCTTTGTTTTCTAGCTGCAACTGGAAGGAGACTCTAACCCCCTAGCTTCTTAGGCTACAAATTGAGGGAAGCTCCAACTCTCCAATTCTCTGTCTACAACCAGAAGAAGGCTACAACCCCCTATGTTCTCCGGCTACAACCAAAAGGTGGCTACAACCACCTGTCCTTGCCCCATCCAACCGCCCTGGTATATAAGTAGAATGATGGAACCACTGTCACACTATCACTGTGAGATATACTATTGTAAACCTGTACCAATCAAATTGCACCAAACAACATGTACTAATAACCTGAACTATACATCAACCATGCATCAACCTATACCTCAACCTGTAATCAACCTGTACCATAAACAAGTGCATCAACCATGCACCAACCTGTACCATAAAAAAGTGCATCAACCATGCACCAACCTATAACTCAACCTATACCATGAATAAGTGCATCAACCAAGCATAACACAACAACTCATAATCATCACCAAGATCAATATGTGGTTCTAACAATATACCAATACAAGTATGCTACATCATCCATAAACCATGTGTGTACAATACTACTAACAAGTGCCTCCAACCATGTACCAAGTATGTACCAATCATGTATCAACTACATGTCAACTATGAATCATCAGATGTACCAACATCATCAACTATACACCGCATGTATGTGCCAACTCATCAACTACTTGTCTCAACCATGTACCCAACATGTACCTCAACCAAAAGCCCTCATCAATTTCATCATCCAAATCTGATTTGTAACTCTTTAATAGACCTGGTGTTAATGGTCACATTCCTGCAAACCTTCCTTAACTTGAACAATAAGAGACTATCATTTTCATCAAACTTTACTTTAGTCTCACATGAATAGTTTTGGATTAGTCAACAACCCTAACTTAAAATAATCATAACTGTGCACCTGTAATGAATAAAGATTTGAAAATAATACACAATGTTATTCAGTGTGTTTTATGAAATTCCTCCAGGTGTCACTACTTGGAACCTCTCAGAAAAGGAGTTATAGCAAAAATGGCATACCTTGTTGAATTCTGGCTTATTCTAGAGAGCAAACTTGTAGAGTGGGCCCCGCCTGGAATATTTGTTGTATGGATTTGAAAATTTTACATAGAATACTAAAGAATGTACTCTAACCAACACATTTTGTCTTACTGAATTTGGATATGTTATGGAGAAGTTATGACATTGTTACCCAAAACACTTTTTTTATACTAGTTTCAGGACTAGCCACAAACCCTATTTTCCACAGGGTGTAACTCCAAAAATACAATGACCCACAAGATAAATTTGTATGAAAACTAATTGGATATTTTTCCTCAATGGCCTCCCAATTTCATGGTTTGAATCATTCTAGAAAAACATTTATTGTGAAAATGGTGAGATGACCTGTAAATAACATACCTTGGAAAGCATCATCAAAAGAATTTATCCTCCCTTGAATTTCGGCCTTCTTTACTTCACATTCCCTTTGAAATTCAACTTAGATATCCTTTGGTTACCTCAGTAACCTGTAGATATTCAATATCCTCAAGTGTGATTGAAATGAGAGAGCCTTTCCTCTTATTTATACTTTCATGTAACTTCCTTAGAAGCATCTTCTAGGCCACTTTGTCCACATAGTCACCTATGTCCAAGTTTACCCAATTTGCCACTTGTCCATGTATCCAATAGCCACTTGAACACTTAAACCATTTTCCTCATTTTAGGTTTAACCTTCTTATAACCACTTTCCATAATTACAAAGTTCTCCATTTACTTTATTATTTAAATAATCCTCTTTGATTTTTTCACTTCACTTTATTATTTAAATAATCCTCTTTGACTTTGCCACTTCACTTTATTATTTAAATAATCCTCTTTGACTTTTTCACTTCACTTTATTATTTAAATAATCCTCTTTGAATTTTTCACTTCACTTTATTATTTAAATAATTTCTTTGCAAGCACTTTGACTTCTTTGACCTTTTGGGGCTTCAAGCCAACATATGAGGGTCCTCCAAATTCGTAAGGTCATAACTCTCAAACCGTGAGGATTTATGTGACATTCCACATACCAAAAAAAATGACATGACATGTACTATCCATATAGAATAATATTATCTGCAAATATATCAAAACTCATACCATTATACATCAAACAAACTTGGGTCCATTACCCAAACCTGGGTTCTACAACTTCACATGGCCATAACTCTCTAACCGTGAGGAGTTATGTGATCCACATACCATTGGAAATGGTATGACATGTAATACCCATATAGAATAGCAGTGCCTTCAAATATATTAAAACTCATACCATTATACATCAAACAAACTTGGGTCCATTACCCAAACCTTTTTTCTACCGGACTTTCTCCAAGGGTTGACATCAATCCCTAAGGGTTGACACCAATATAAAATATCACTCTCCAATGGTTGAAATCAATGACAACCAACAATCCATTAACCTAAGCCAACTGTCTGACAATCTCCCCTTTGGCATTGATGACAACACAAACATTGATGGCAACACTTAGTCATGATAACATTCATGCTTATACTCCTCATCAATGTTTCTATCTCTACCCCTTTGACATCAATGACAAAGGGTATCTCCCTTTGGGGCTGCTCCCCCTGAGTGAACTCTACTTGGGATGCTCCCCCTATCTACATGCCTCTGTGATCTCTCTCCAAGTATTTCTATCCTACATTTGATAAATCTCTCCCCTTTTGTCATCAATGGAAAAGGTATCTTTCCATCTGGGGCTACTCCCCCTAACTGAACTCTCCTTGGGGATACTCCCCCTGAATGAACTCTACCTGAAACTGATCTCCCAACCTGAATTGTCCTATTTATGGTGCTTCCTCATGTACATCTAAGACATATAATATAAGCATTGAAAAACATTCATGTTGGAGTAGAAATTACTCCTACTCTCTGGAAAAGATACTCAAAGACTTCCCATGGAAGCGGTTTTGTATAGATGTTTGCCGCTTGTTATTTTGTGCCCACATATTCAACTTTGATGTTCTTATCTGCAACCTATTCCCGTAGAAAGTGATACTTGATTGGAATGTTCTTCATCTTGGAGTGCATCACTGGGTTATTTGAGATACTGATGGTGCTTATATTATCATAATAGATTGGAATGGGCTCATCATACTCAACTTTTATATCTGTCAGAGTTTGTTTCATCCATAGAACCTGTGTACAACATGCTGCTGCTGCAATATACTATGCCTCGGTTGTAGATAAGGATATTGATGATTGTTTCTTTCTTAACCATGATACTAAACACTCACCCAAGTAGAACGCTTCTTCACTGGTGCTTCATCGGTCATCAATGCAACCTGCCCAATCTGCATCTGTGTAGGCAATAAGTGATAGATCCTTTCCTTTTCGATACCATAATCCAAACTCTTATGTTCCTTTGAGATATCTGGAAATCCTCTTCACTGCTAATAGATGTGATTCCTTTTGTGCTGCTTGAAATCGTGCCACCTGTCCAACTACCTGCATTACATATGGAGTGGATGATGTCACATATAGTAAGATACCAATCATTGACCTATATTTCCTCTGGTCTATAGACTTTGAATCATCATATTTTCTCAACTTGCAACTGGTTTGCATAGGAGTGGTAACTAGTTTGCAATCTTCCATTCCGAACCTCTTTATCATTTCTCTGATATACTTAGTTTGAGAAATAAAAATTCCTTGGTTTCTTTGACATATATGAATACCCAAAAAGAAGGATAGTTCTCCAATTAATGACATTTCAAATTCATTCTACATATCCTTTGCAAATTTCCGGCTTAACCTGTCATTAGTACTTCCAAAACAATATCATCAACATAAATTTCAATTAATAAAATAATACCTTGAGTTACCTTGATGTAGAGGTTGTTGTCTATGCTTCCTTTCCATAGTTCGTAGGGAGTTTTGTCATTGATGTTTTTGAGAATTACTCTATTTTGAATGTGAACTGTTGTATGCACTTCATGTGTCCAAAAAAGATCTGTCAATTTGGAATCCATTATCATTGTTCGAGCCATTTCCTATGTAATTATCATCCATTATGATAATGTTTCTTTGTCTATGAACCACTCTATGAACCAATCTATGAATCCATGCTCTCATCCATTTTCATATATCTTTCCAAACCTGCTAAGTATTCTTACAAATCCATCTCTGTCCATACTGTCCAAGACTCTACTTGCACAACTGTCCATAATGCTGACCCATTTATCACTATACTATCATAAAGTCTTGATTAATCTATCAAACTATACTTTTGCTAACTATCTGATCTGGATCTATCTTCTCAAACTTTGTAAGCTGCTTGAAGGATGGTTCTTTGGTCTATCACAACTATCACATAGAGTCCCCCTATCTAATATTCATATTACCTGGGAATCTCTAAGCTAGATGGCTTAGAACAATTCCTGCTCTAATGTGTATTCATCGTCATCTTCATTGGTAGATTCATCATCTCTCCGAGATATGACTTCTTTATTTATGTTTATGGATTCATCTTTCACTACAATACCTGAAAGTACAATCTCTTGAACCTGTTCCTTATTTACTTGTCCTTCTTTTCTTTCATTTATTTTCCAAACCTTTCTATATCTGACATCCTTCTTTTTTTGTGTAGATTTTTCTTCATCTCTTTTTATTGCCAATCTTGCGATCTCTGGGACATGGTCTTTGTTCATCTGTTCTTCCTGTTTTCTTATCCATACTTTCTTATATCTAATATCAGTGTTATCTTCCATGGAAGTATCGATCATGCTTCTACAATCACAAGCTATGTGTCCATAGTTATGACATTTGTAACATTCAATGTTAAGTGGGGCCACATAGGAATTTCTTGCTTAAACATTTCTTTTATAATCCCTGCAATCTGCAACCTTATGTCCAAAGTTAGTACAATAAAAACAATGACCATAAAATAAATTTGCATACCTGAGAGTGAATGATCTTCTTTGTGGTGTAGTCCTTATGAATTTATGCCTTGACTAATCATGATCATGATTGAATCTTCTTTGTGTCTTGAACATGGTTGGTCCTCTTGAAGATGTATGTTTATTAGTTTTCTTATATTTTGGTTGACCATGATTCCTTCCTTTGAGTACTTCTGCATAACTCTTTCTATTTTCTTCATTCTTCTTTTCTAGCAACGTAGAGTGCTTCTCTTCATTCTCTACAACTGATGTGGATGTTTCTATCTCTTCAACATTCTTGTTGAGCTTGATGATTTTGACTCTTAGTGTGACAACTTCTTCTTCAAGATTCTCGACCTCTTCTTCTTTCTTCATTATTTGAGACTTCATGAGCTCTTCTATTCTCTTTGTTTCTTCAAGTTGGATTTTCAATGTAATTATTTCTTCTTCCGGTCTTCTCTCTTCTTGACCAAACTCTTCCTCAAGTTGGTTTAAGTCATTGGTTATTTCCTTGAGATGATCCATCAATATCTTTTCTCTCTTTTTTGCTTCTTCCTTTTGTGCTGCTATGTTGGCTTCTAAACATTTCTTTTGATATTCTAGAGTTTCTTCAATTATTCTGGCATCTTCTAGTTGAGATATTAAATTCTTGATGACCTGCTGATGTTTTTCAGAACCTTGAACACTTTCCTTTTGCTTCATCAATTCTTTCTTGGATGAATTGTTTTCTTCTCTTTCTTTCTTTAGATTTTCAATTGCACTGATCAATTTTTCTCTGTAATCAACTTCTTCTTCTTCATACTCTTCCTCTTATGAATTTGTCTGACATGATGAGAATATTTCTTCTTGTTCTGTATCTGCATATTCTTTGGCATTTTCTGAATCTGTGATGGCTGAAGAATATATGTCATGTAACTTATCCCAAAGTTCTTTGGCTGATGAACATTTACCAACCTTTTCTCTTACTGGATTAGGTAATCCTTCCCAGATGAAATCCATTGTTATCTTGTTATTCTTCTTCAATTCCTTCTTGGCTGCAATCTTTTCCCTTTTTGAACTATCATATCCTGTAACAACTCATAGTCAAATATAATGTCCCTGTTCTTGTAAAAATACTTCCGTCCTTCTACTCCACATATCATACTTAAAACCATTCCGACCATTAAAAATTGGTACTCCATTCTCAGAATAATCCATGATCTCCTTCCAGTGGTTAAACTGTTTCCTGAAGCAACCGAATCTGATACCAATTGTTGGACTACTGAGAGGGGGGTGAATCAATAATAGAGCAATATAATCCTTTTCCACCATAACATACAAGTGTTATATCAATGTATCATTATCATACAATAGTTGCAGAGTAAATAAACAATGAACAAATGAGCAATCACACACATACATAGTACACTAGTGTTTTACATGGAAGCCCAAAGCAGGAGAAGACCACATAATTCTTTTTCTTATATGTATTTAAGAATTACATTCATTGGAAGCACCAACTTCCTTTGTTTTCCAGCTGCAACTAGAAGGAGACTCCAACCCCCTAGTTTCTCAAGCTACAACCTGAGGGAAGCTCTAACTACCCAATTCTCTGGCTACAATCAGAAGGAGGCTACAACCCCCTATGTTCTCCGGCTACAACCGGAAGGTGGATACAACCACCTATCCTTGCCACATCCAACTGCCCTGGTATCTAAGTAGAATGATGGAACAACTTTCACCCTATCACTGTGAGATATACTGCTGTAAACATGTACCAATCAACCTGCACCAAAAAACCTGTACCAATAACCTGAACCATACATCAACCATGCATCAACCATGCACCAACCTATACCAAACAACCTGTAATCAACCTGTACCATAAACAAGTGCATCAACCATGCACCAACCTGTACCATGAATAAGTGCATCAACCAAGCATAACAAAACAACTCATAATCATCACTAAGATCAATGTGTGCTTCTAATAATATACCAATAAAAGTATGCTACATCATCCATAAACCATGTGTCAATGATACTACTAACAAGTGCCTCAAACCATGTACCAAGTGTGTACCAATTATGTATCAAATTCTCATCAACTATGACTCATCAAGATGTACCAACATCATCAACTATACACCTCATGTATGTGCCAACTCATCAACTACTTGT
Source organism: Picea mariana (assembly GCA_032191745.1). NCBI lineage: Eukaryota > Viridiplantae > Streptophyta > Pinopsida > Pinales > Pinaceae > Picea > Picea mariana. Next base: position 235,837 of record JASDQU010735274.1, read on the forward strand.
CTCAACCATGTACCCAATATGCACCTCAACCAAAATTCCTCATCAATTTCATCATCCAAATATAATTTGTAACTCTATAATAGACATGGTGTATATGATCAGATACCTGCAAACCTTCCTTAACTTTAACAACAAGAGACTATCATTTTCATCAAACTTTACTTTAGTCTCACATGACTAGTTTTGATTAGTCAACAACCCTAACTTAAAATAATCAATACTATGTACCTGTAATGAATAAAGATTTGAAAATAGTACACAATGTTCTTCAATGTGTTTATGCAATTCCTCTAGGTGTCATTACTTGGAACCTCTCAGAGAACTCAGTGTTGAACTCTGGCTTATTCTAGAGAGAGAATTTGTAGAGAATTCCCCACACGGAATATTTGTTGTATGGATATGAAAATTTTACACAAAATAATACAGACTGTACTCTAACCAACACATTTTTTCTTACTTAATTTGGATATGTTATGAAGAAGTTATGACATTTTTACCAGAAACACATGTTTTAGACTAGTTTCAGGACTAGCCACAAACCCTATTTTCCACGGAGTGTAACTCCAAAAATACAAAGAACCAAAATCTGGAGTTCCTACCACAACTACTTGGATATGTTTCCTCAATGGCCTACCAATTTAACAGTCTGAATCATTCTAGAAAAACAATTATTGCGAAAATGGTGAGATGACATGTAAATAACATACCTTAGAAAGCATCATCAAAATAATTTATCCTCCCTTGAATTTTGACCTTCTTTACTTCACCTTCCCGCTGAAATTCAGCCTAGATATCCTTCGGTTACCTCATTCACCCAAAGATATTCAATCTGCTCAAGTGTGATTGAAATGAGAGAGCCTTGCCTCTTATTTATACTTTCATGTAGCTTCCTTAGAAGCATCTTCTAGGCCACTTTGTCCATGTAGCCACTTTGTCCACATAGTCACCTATGTCCAACTTTTCCAAAATTGCCACTTGTCCATGTATCCAATAGACACTTGACCACTTAACCCATTTTCCTCATTTTAGGGTTAACCTTCTTATAACCACTTTCCATAATTAGAAAATTCTCCATTTACTTTATTATTTAAATAATCCTCTTTGATTTTGTCACTTCACTTTATTATTTAAATAATCCTCTTTGAATTTGTCACTTCACTTTATTATTTAAATAAGCCTCTTTTACTTTGTCACTTCACTTTATTATTTAAATAATTTCTTCTTTGCAAGAACTTTGACTTCTTTGACTTTTTGGGGCTTCAATCTAGCATATGAGGGTCCTCCAAATTCGTAAGGCCATAACTCTCAAATCGTGAGGATTTATCTGACATTCCACATACAAATAGAAATGAAATAACATGCGCTATCCATATAGAATAGTATTACCTGCAAATATATCAAAACTCATACCATTATACATTAAACAAACTTGGGTCCATTACCCAAACCTGGGTTCTCCAACTTCACATGGCCATAACTCTCTAACCGTGAGGAGTTATGTGATGTTCCACATACCACTGGAAATGGCATGATATGTAATACAAATATAGAATAGTCTTACTTTCAAATATATTAAAACTCATACCATTATACATGAAGCAAAATTGGGCCCATTACCCAAACCTTTGTGCTACCAGAATTCGCTACCAGACTTTCTCCAAGGGTTGGCATCAATCACTAAGGGTTGACATCAATCTACAATAGCAATCTCCAATGGTTGACATCAATGAAAACGAAAAATACATACCAACTTTCCATCAAACTAAGCCAATTGTCTGACATAATTAAAGTAAATAAGTTTGCACAAAATAAAAATTATTTTGATTACAACAAAAATATTTGATTCAGATCTGAATATTACAATAGAATAATTACACAAGTTCATAATCATATCTGAATTAGAATAGAATGTCCACTATTAGATAACAAAAATTTAGTACACAAGTTTATATAACTCTTAGGTCCATAAGAAGTCTCTTACAATATGAGGTTATGATTCTTCTAATCATATTTCAGTGCAAAGAAGTAGAATCCTAGAATCTTTCCTACTACCCACTTGAAGATATGATCTTAGTTTCACTCATTGAACTTTAGTATTATCCCAGTTTCACTCAGTGAACTTCAAAGTCTTCAAGACATGGAAATACCCCATGTCATTGGAAAATATAAAAATTTCTCCACCACTTGAAGTTTTATTTCAATGATTTTTCAGTGGAAGTCCATAAAGGCAGAGATTTCAAACATTTTGTTGTCACAATGTTTATGGGAAATATTGGTTTATATGGAACTTGGGTAATTTTGTAACTGTGATTTTCTCACAAACATAAAAGTGTTTCACATCTAAAAATCTAAATTTGTTTTGGGAATCTTGTGGAGACAAAATTGTAAGAGCCATATTTTTAGAGAGGTCACATCATCCATTAATGCAGGACACCAAAGAATTTCCTATGGGGACATCATCAATTTATGACACCAACTTGTTAGGATTTAGTGTTTTTGGAAAAGTGTACAAAGGGGTTTTGAATGATGGAACAATGATCATTGTCAATCTTCTAATTTGGAAAATGAAGGGCCTCACAAGAGTTTGATAGTGAGTGCAAAGTTTTGGGTAGACTTAGGCACTGAAATATGATTAGAAGAATCATAACCTCATATTGTAAGACCCTTCTTATGGACCTAAGAGTTATATATACTTGTGTACTAAATTTGTGTTATCTAATAGTGGACATTCTATTCTAATTCAGATATGGTTATGAACCTGTGTAATTATTCTATTGTAATATTTAGATCTGAATCAAATATTWTTGTTGTAATCAAAATAATTTCTATTTTGTGMAAACATATTTACTTTAATTACTATTTATATTTATTGTTTAGTAAGAACATAATTAAAAGTAAAATCATTTAAATAAAACTTCAAGTGGTGGAGCAATTTTGGGATTTCCCAATGACATGGGGTATTTCCATGTCTTGAAGACTTTGAAGTTCACTGAGTGAAACTGGGATCATACTAAAGTTCAATGAGTGAAACTAAGATCATATCTTCAAGTGGGTTGTAGGAAATATTCAAGGATTCTACTTCTTTTCACCCTCTGAGTGCACTTGGAATGTAACTAGTAGTTACATTCCAAGTGCAATCAGAGAGTGTAAAAGTTACATTCCAAGTGCAATCAGAGGGTGCAAAGAAGTAGAATCCTTGAATATTTCCTACAACCCACTTGAATATATGATCTTAGTTTCACTCATTGAACTTTAGTATGATCCCAGTTTCACTGAGTGAACTTCAAAATCTTCAAGACATGGAAATACCCCATGTCATTTGAAAATCTCAAAATTGTTTTTATGAATCCCCCTGCATTTTCATATCTTCAAGTGGGTTGTAGGAAAGATTCGGGGATTCTAATTCTTTGCACCCTCTGAGTGCACTTGGAATGTAACTAGTGAGCCAATTTGAATATATATATATATATATATATATATATATATATATATATATATATATATATAT
>JASDQU010735274.1:244330-258287 GCA_032191745.1 Picea mariana
GACTTTGAAGTTCACTAAGTGAAACTGGGATCATACTAAAGTTCAATGAGTGAAACTAAGATCATATCTTCAAGTGGGTTGTAGTAAAGATTCAAGGATTCTACTTCTTTGCACCCTCTGAGTGCACTTGGAATGTAACTAGTGAACCAATTTGCATATATATATACAATGTCCCTGACCATCAACCCCACTGTCGGGCAATGCTACTACGTGAAAACATTCTCATACTTATATATATAACATGCATTAAATCAAATTAACACATTTAACTAAACAATATAGAGTAATCATAGGATTACTACTAACATACAAAAATACTAGAATTAACAGTAATTCATAATTACAACATAATACATGATAATATTGCAAGCATCACAGACATGCATTTTAATTGAAATTAAACACATGCATATACTTATATTTGAAACTTTAGTAACTCCACCAACCAATTTCAGAACTTCCACGAACCTCCCATCCTTAGACCACGCTTCTCATCACGCTCAACAGTGGGTCACCCCCGAGATGGGACCAAGCTCCACCCAGGGCAAGGGAATCCTAGACTAGGCTAAGGTTACAGGAAAAATACACAGAGAAACCAGAAGGATTCTCTCCAAGAGCCTTCTTACACTCACTACTCACAGAATCTTATTCCCCACATGCATGTTCCACCCGAGAGTATACACCTTCACAAGCACAGTCCATCGTTGCTTCACCTCCATCTCTGGGTTTCGGCAACAGGACAGATCAACAATTCTCAGAGCTCCGTAGCTGGTGTTGGACTCTCTCTGGGAGAAAAAAAGTTCCCAACAAACTCTCTCACTTGGAGAGAGCTGCTCACAGGCCTAAAAACCTACCTATTCTACCACGGGCCTGACAACCCGTTTCTTCAACCTGTTTCAGCCCAATTCTTGCAAGTTGAGGATAACAACAACAACAACTGGTCAATTCCACTTAGGAAACACAGAAGGTAGAAACCCAAAGAAATTTCGGGTACAGACTCGACTCTGCAAGAGTGGATAGGTTAGGTCATAGGATACACAGGTGACATGGCTCAATCCATGGGTTTTCCACTAGTTTTCAGGGTGCGTGACAAGGAATTCACACAGAGGTCGAACACAGCCTCAACGGTTTAGATAGAGGTTGCATAGAATTCTCAGGAAAACATCAGAGGCTTCATGTTTTAGAGCTGCGTGAGGCATATAGAGATCATACGCTTTGATAACATAGTTTAGACAGCGGACAGAAGAATCAAGAATCTGGCAAAACCAACCCCCAACTCAACTATCGCTTTAGATTTTAACCGCATGTGCCCAGGTCGACACTTGTCTTCTTGGAGCTACATGTGTTCCCTTTTTCACACGTTGGAGCTACATGTGTTGCCTCTCCCAGGACTTAATATAAAAACATGTTTTGTCACATAGCTTTAGAATAATAATAAAATATTATTCTCAAGGACTTAAGCCCCTAATCTTAACCCCTCTTTCTAGCCTTTCAACCCCTTTTCCATTACCCACCCTGTGGAAGCTTAGTCCCCCATAACTCTTTCTTCATGCTTGGTCTACACACAGTGATTTTTAATCTTAATTAATGTTATTCATATTACATATGCAAAAACAGGCTCCCAACCTTTAACACTTAAGCTCTGTGGCCTAATAAACACATAAGCCTACCAACTCATCAATACTCGACTCACCAGCCTACAAAACATGATTTAAAATTCATAAACATGATTTACAATTCATAAACATGATTACAATAGGGCTTGTCCTTGGGGATATTACAATTCCCTCTCCGTATTTTTGCAATGTCCTCAGTGCAGCTTTCACATAGTATCATCAAGATTTTCAAAATATTCAAAAAGATGTAGGTATTCTGCCTGCATAGCATCCTCATGCTCCCATGTCACATCCTCAGGACCGTACCAGGTCCACTGGACCTTTACAAGGCCTATGGCTTGATTCTAGAGCTATTTTCTTTTCCAGTCTAATATGAACACAATATGCACTTGCATGACACCCTCTTTCTCCACCTGAATCACATTCCAATCAATTACATGATTAGAATCAGGTATATATTTCTTAATCAATTAAATATGAAACACATTATGTACAGTCATGGATGCAGGTAATGAAAGCTTATATGCAACTGGCCCAATCCTTTCTAGGATTTCAAATGGCCCACAAAATCTGGCTACCAACTTGGAGAATCTTTCCAGCTTCAAGGAACTTCTATTGGCTTTTACTTTCAAGAAAACATGATCACCCACTTTAAACTCTCTGCGGGTTCTGTTTTTATCAACATAACATTTCTGCCTGTCTTGGGCAACCTTTAACTTCTGTTTAATTTTTAGCATTTGTTCTTCCATTTCCTTGAGAAACTCTAGCCCAGTTACTGCCCTATCAGCTAGATTATCCTAGCTTACTAGAGTATTTCACTTACTACCATAAAGTGCTTCAAATGGGATCATCTTCAATGATGCTTGATACCCATTATTGTAGGTGAATTCTACCAAGTGTAGGTAGTCTTCCCATTTAGATGGTTTGTCCATCACATACATCCTCAGTATGTCTTCTATTACTCAATTCATCTGCTCTTTATACCCATCAAAATCAGGATGATAGGCTGTATTGAAGTTCATATTCATTTTGAACCCCTTGAATAACCCTTTCCAGAAATTTGAGGTAAATTTTGGGTCTCTGTCAAACACAATTGTCTTGGGAATTTCGTGCAATCATGTTATTTCCCTCATAAAAATATCATCAACGTTATCTACCTTGTGAGTACTCTTTAGTGGAATAAAATGGGTAGCTTTCGTAAGCTTGTCCACCACCACCATGATTTAATCATGCTGCTTGCCTGTTTTGGGAAATCCTATGATGAAATCCATTGTCACCACTTCCCACTTCCACTCAGGAATGGATAAAGGTTGTATAAACCCTACTAAGTGTTTGTGCTCAACTTTAATCTTATGACACTCCATACATCTGGTGATGTATTCAACATTCTCTTTCTTCATACCTGGAAAAAAATAATGGCTCTTGACTGCTTCCACATTTTTCTGATATCTAGGGTGCCCTGCATAAGTCACATTAGGAATTTCATGCAAAATTGCAAGTTTCTAATCCTGGACATTAGGTACATAGATTCCGTTCTTGTACAAAAGTATTCCATCAATTTCCAATTTATAAATCTCCACTTTTTGTGGCATCTTACCTTGTTGTAGCTTTGCTACCAAATCCCTGTATTGCAAATCTGTAATTGCAGCCTCCAAAATTATTCTTTTAATATCAGTTCGGTACATGCTAATGGTTGTATCATGTAATTCGCGTACTCTCCTGCTGAGTGCATCAACCACTTTATTCTTCTTCCCTTTGATATGCTTGATATCAAAATCATACTCACAGAGAAACTCCAACCACCTACTCTGCCTAGCATTCAAGGTTGGATGATAAAACAAATACTTCAAACTATTATGGCCATTCCTCAGTTTGAACCTCCTTCCCATGAGGTAATGCCTCCATTTCTTTAGAGCGTGAACTATGGCCGCCAATTCCAAATCATGAGTTGCATAGTTCCTTTCGTGCTCTTTCAACTTTATAGATTCATAACAGATTACAAATCCATTCTAACTGAGGAATCCTCCCAGTCCTTCTTTGCATGCATCTCTGCACACTACAAAGTCTTCATTCGGATCTGCAATCCTCAGGATTGGAGCACTGTTTAACATTTGCTTCAATTGTTGGAAACTTTTCTCACAGTCCTCTGTCCACTGAAACTTCTTCTCCTTCCTTTCCAAGGAAGTGATAGGATGAGCTATTCTCGAGAACCCTGCGATAAAACTTCTGTAATAACTAGCTAGACCCATAAAGGATCTGACTTTGTCATGTTCTTTGGCGCTGACCATTCTCAGATGGCCTCAATATTTTCAGGATCTACAACTATCTCATCCTTCGAAATAATATGCCCCAAGTAATGGATCTGCTCTTGATAAAACGATCACTTTCTCAACTTGGAATACAGTTGGTGCTCTCTTAGCACCTACAACACCATCCTCAGATGTTGTTCATGCTCTTCCTCTAACTTGGAATACACCAGGATGTCATCCAAAAATACTATGACAAACTTGTCTAGGTATTCCCTAAATACACCATTCATTAAACACGTGAAAACAACAGGTGCGTTCGACAGTCCAAACGACACCACTGTGAAATCGTAATGACCATACCTTATTCTAAAGGTGGCCTTGTTGATGTCTTCATCCTTTATCCTTACTTGGTGATATCTTGGCCTAAGGTCTATTTTTGAAAATATCTTTGCATCCTTCAATTGATCGAAGAGGTCATCAATCATCAACATAGGATATTTGTTATTTATAGTTACTTTATTCAATTTTTTGAAATCAATACACAATCTCAATGTTTCATCCTCCTTCTTCATGAACAGGACCAGGGCACCCCAAGGTGACACACTTGGGCATATATACCCCTTCTTCAAAAGTTCTTCAAGCTACAATTGTAGTTCTTTCAGTTCCAGCGTGCTCATTTTATACGAAGATTTTGACACTGGAGCTGCTCCAGGCATCAAGTTTACAAAGAAGTCAATATCTCTCTTCGGGGGTAGTCCTGGTACATCCTAAAATACATCTTCAAACTCCTTTAGTACCACATGATCTCCAATATTTGAGGCCTCATCCTTATATGCTTCTTCCACATGAGTTGCAAATAATTGACAACCTTTTCTGTAGCACTTCTTTAGTGGCATTGCTGAGATTTCTCTGATAGCAACAACTCTGGGAATTCCTTGGACTATTTTCCAATTTCCTTCCTCATCCAGGCAAGTGAAAACCTTGTTACGACAGTCCAAGATGGCATAGTGCTGGTCCAACCAGTCCATCCCAATTAGACATTCATAAGAACCTAAAGGCAGAACATTCAATTCGGCCTTTGTTCTCAATCCATTCATGTCCACAGGACATGACTTAACCAACTCAATGACTTTCCTCTTGGTTCCTGTAGACAAATACACTAACCAAGACTTTTCATGTTTGATTCTCAACAATTGCAAACTTTCCACCACTCTAGGATCTATATAACCATGGCTAGCCCCTGAATTAGTTAAAATAGTAAATTGTTTTTTGTTGATCATACCTTCCACTTCAATCATGTGTGACTGATATTCAACTTTCTTGTTTTCCAAGGATACATAGATCCTTGGCATTCTACTGCCCATGTCCTCCATTGTTTCATCTTGCTGAACATTATGGACAACTCTCACTTTGCCATTTTTATGGGGACAATCTTTGTACTTGTGGTTCCCCTGACAGCCCCAACACTGAATGGGCATTTGTCTTGGCCTTTGTTCTCCTAAGTCATTCGTTCTCAGCTCTCTAAATGATGGCTATCCTTGAGGACTATTTCTGAAAAAGGGTGGCTTAGTTCCCTTCTTCCTCTGATCCATCTGGAATTTCTTCTTGTCTTCCCAAGTCTTCCAGAAGGTAGGCTTCTCTCTTTTCTACTCATATAAGGATTTTTCTCTTCTTATCGTTTCTTCCGTGGTCTTAGGATCATCATACTAAATCTTGTCACCAATAGAAGGTGGAAATCCACTTAGATACCTCTGAATCTTGATAGTCTCATCTTTGATGAATGTAACATACTTCAGTAATTCCAAAAACCTTCGTTCATACTCATCAATGGTCATGCTGCCCAACTTGAGTTCAAAGAACTCTTTCATCTTTCTGTCGTAGTATATTTTAGTCAAGTATTTCTTCTTGAAATACCTCTTGAATTATTTCCAAGTGATATATTTCTCTCTAATGTGTTACACCTACACAAGCTGATCCCACTACATGGATGTTTTTCCTTTTAGTTGATACATTGCAATTCTTCCTTCTGCATGAGAGGAATAATTCTACAGTTGGAAATATTTCTTCATGCCAAGCAAACATGTTTTGGTGTCTTCCTCCTTCTTATGTTCTCTATCAAACATAGGATGCTTAATCTTATTCATTTCGCCCTTCAGTTTTTCCACTCTAGATCTCCTGTTCTTTTTGGTAGGAGATGGGCTTGAACTACTATGTGCCTCCTTATTGGAGTGTTTCGGGGAGTGACGATGATGATTGCTAACACTTCTTGATCTTATTTTATTCACAGGGATCCTGCAACTCCCTGTTTTTCTTGAGTCGCTCTCCTTATCCAATTTCTTTTTGATCCTTTCCAAGCTCTTCATCAACTTTAAGTTGAATTATCCTTGCTGTTCCTTAGCTTTCATGATCTTTCTGCTATCTTCTCAGTGATTTTGGGCATCTTTCTGCAATCTTTCTATGATTTTCATCATATGCCCTTCCTTATCTGTCTATTCTTCATGCCCATTGGAGTTTGACCCTTCAACTCCCAAATGAACATCCATCCCTTTAGCTTCATTATCTGAACTAGAAGCATTCCGTGTCTCCTCCATTTATTTGCACTCAGTGACAACTCTATTCGGTTCTGGCACTCATTAAACTTTTGCAAACAAAATGTGTAGAGAACCAGAATTTGTCAGGCCATTAATCCTTAACAAATCCCCCAACATTCATAAACAAATCTGACTTAAGAAAACATTCAATTTTAATTCTATGTGATTCTCGTTCAATCAAGAATCCCTGCAGATTACTTCTTTTGGAGCTCTGTGCTGCTAAGTTTTTGGGCACTAGCCCCTTTCTCTCCGTCCCCAACCCATGCGACCATGGGTCATGACCAAGCACTAGATTAATAAGCACATACTCGGGCCTTTGGCCTTGAAAATTTCAAAGCGCAATATGACAATCACTCAGAGTTCCAAGTTACCGAACTCATGCGGTAGAGTGGATCAACGATCCACGTCTACCCAACATCCAACGACTGACCCTCATTGTGGAAATTTAGGCATCTGAGTTCCAAGACTTTGGGACTTATGAATATTTCACATCCACACACCTCAAACAATTAATCTCCAAACACTTCCATGACACTTTGTTGACGTCATTACGTCACATCACTTACAATTTTCCAAATTGCGGGGGCATGAAACGGTGGTTTGGAGTAACCCGCCTTTCATCCCACAATTCTCCTAACGCTGACATGTAACCCCTCAGTGAAACTATGGTTTGGATTGCGGGACCACCTTGGAGAATTAGCTTCTGTGCAACTTGGGTTCCCACAATTCCTTCTAGCCATTGATCTTGATGTATCGTGATCAACGCCACTGTGGGTCCTCCAACCTTTAACTATGTTAAGTAACATCGGACCCGCATAGTATAGCCATCACCAACTAAGGTGATGGAATGTGGTATGCCTAGAAAGGTCCATGTCACCCCATGTGACATCATCCGACCCCACCACGTCTATCCTTTCACTTCGAAACTTCTATCTTTGAAGCTTCAGATTTCGGATTTTCAACTCTTCTATGCTCACTTTTTCCCAGAGAAATTTATCTCGGAGTTCATGATCTACCAATTCATGTTCTCCTTTACAATCAATGACTATGAGTGGATTCAACACTTCAGCCTTCGTGAGTTTGTCACACTCCACACTAGAACTCCTCCAAAGTGATTTTCCTTTGTCTTTCTAGACACAGATCTAACAATCAGGCTCTTTTCCTATGATCTATGGTGTATATCTCCTTCGGGAGTTTATGCCTCAGTGCATTCTACTTATCTCGATTGTCGAACTTCGAAAGGCTTCCAAGATAACCTTTCTGCACCTTCTCTAGATCTAAGGGTCATAAAGGCCTCTCCTTTTTCCCAAACAGATCCTACGACTCCAACACCCCAAGTGTTGAGTGCTCTCTCTTTGTGGTCAAATACCACACTGACTGCAGTTTTGTTCTACGGCTACTCCTCCTGAGCTTCGTAACATGACCAAGTAACCCCTTGGCACTCAAAAACATTCTAAGGTTCAAAATTGGTTCCACCAAACACCATTTCCACTCGAAACTGTTATTGGATAAATCCGTAAGTGTGGACACAAACCAATCTCCCTAGATCCACCTGGATCTAGAACAAAGCAAGACAGAACATGACTCTTTCCCTAGATTCTAACCATTGAATTAAATAAGAGGCAAGAACAAGGAACATAACTTATTAATGCTTCCTTTGGTCTTTTTTGCTCCCGCTTTGCTCCAGTGCTCTCGTACAGTCAAGACCAAAACAATACAAACCAAATGGAGTGAATAAAGCACAATCTATTCAACAGTGAATCTATGTATATGATCAAGGAGTTATACAATAAAACACAACAAGCTTTATAGGAAAGAATCATATTACTGTATCATATTAAATGTGAAAGAGAGATTACAACCATGGCCTTGATGTCGTAAGGTCCCTTCCAACTTTCCTTCATTCCCCGCACACTTCTTGCTCCAAGGATTCTGAAACCATAGATCTGATAGCTACTCACAATCTATCTTGACAAAGAAAATCTCAAAGCCACTCTAACCAAGCCAAAGTTAACAAGCTCAAGAACAAACAAAGCTAACCCAAGCTAACTTTCTCCATGGGAACTCCTCTCCTTTTATAAGTTGAAGAGGATAAGGTGAGGAGGTTAGGATGATCCCACTAAATCATGAAAGTGAGTAAGATCCAAACCATTCATATGCCACCTCACCATAGAAGTTTCTCCTTCTAGAAGATTCGATAAAATGCTCATTTTTCCCATGCGTAGGAATTCTCGCACCCTAGCTATAGAGCAACCTGCGAACACCTCGCACCCTGGCTATAGTGCAACCTGTGAGAATGGGTCATTCTCGCACCCTGCCTATATAGCAACCTGTGAACTTCCTTTTTTACATGGTTTTTATAAGGGAAAATGCAACTTCTTTTCTCAGGAAAAGTTCTTCTCCCTTCTCTCTTCAGGAACTTAGGCCACTAACCCCTCTGAAGGCAACATATAGGTTTACATCATTAACGATCATAGGGATAACTAAAATAATGTGTAACAGAAACCTTGGTTCCAAAAGCCACTTATCTGGCCCATCCATGCTTAGCATTGAAACCATGGGCTTTGATACCATATTGTAATGTCCCCGACCATCAACCCCACTGTCAGGAAACACTACTAAATGGAAACATTCTCATAATTATATATATAACATGCATTAAATAAAATTAACAAATTTAACTAAACAATACAAAGTAATCAAAAGATTATTTCTAACATACAGAAATACTGGAATTAATAGTAATTCATAATTGCAACAGAATACATGATAATATTGCAAGCATCACAGACATGCATTTTAATTGAAATTAAACACATGCATATACTTATCTTTGAAATTGTAGTAACTCCAGAAATCATGTGCAGACCTTCCACGAAGCTCCCAGCCTTAGACCATGCTGCTCATCATGCTTAGAAGTGGGTCACCCCTGAGCTGGGACCAAGCTCCACCCAGGGCAAGGGAATCCTATACTAGGCTGAGGTTATAGGAAAACTGCACAGATAAACTAGAAGGATTCTCTCTAGTAGCCTTCTTACGCCCACTACTCATGGACTCTCATTCCCACATGCTTGTTCCACCTGGGAGTATACACCTTCACAAGAACAGTCCATCGGTGCTTCACCTCCCTCTCTGGGTCTCGGCAACATGTTAGATCAAGAATTCTCAGAGCTCCGTAGCTAGTGCTGGACTCTCTCTGAGATAAAAACACTTCCCAATAGACTCTCTCACCTAGAGAGAGCTACTCATAGGCCTGACAACTTGCCTCTTCTACCACGGGCTTGAAAACCCACTTCTTCAACCCGTTTCAACCCAATTCCCACAAGGTGAGGAAAACAACAACAACAACTGGTCAATTCCACTCAGGAAACACAAAAGGCATCAACCCAAATATAGTTAAGGTATAGAATCGACTCTGCAAGAGTGGATAGGTTGGGCTCACAGGATACACAGGTGGCACGACTCAATCCACGGGGTTGCCACTAGTTTTCAGGGTGCGTGACAAGGAATTCACGTAGAGGTTAAACACATCCTCAATGGTTCAGAAAGAGGTTGTGTCATATTCTCAGGAAAACATCACAAGCTTTGAGTTTCAGATCTGTGTGAGGCATATAGAGATCAAACACGTCGGAAACACAGTTCAGACAGTAGACAAAAAAATTGTGAAACTGGCAGAACCAACCCCCAACTTAGCTGATGCTTCAGCTTTTAACCGCATGTGACCAGGTTGACACTTGTCTTCTTGGAGCTGAATGCATTGCCTTTTTCACATGTTGGAGCTACATGCATTGCGTCTCCCAGGACTTAGGATAAAAACATGTTTTGTCACACAACTTTAGATTAATAATAAAATATTATGCTCAAGGACTTAAGCCCCTAAGCTTAGCCCCTCTTTCCAACCTTTCAGCCCCTTTTCCCTTATCCACCTTGTGGAAGCTTAGTCCCCCATCACTCTTTATTTGTGGTTGGCCTGCACACAACGATGCTTAATCTTTATTAATGTTCTGCATATTACATATACAAAAACATGCTCCTGGCCTTTAACACTTAGGCTCTCTGGCCTAATAAACACATAAGCCTACCAACTCATCAATACTCGGCTGACCAACCTACAAAACATTATTTACAATTCATAAACATGATTACAACAGGGCTCGTCCTTGGGGATATTACAATACACATAGACACACACACACACACACACACAATCATAGTTATCTTACTTAGTTCCAAAGGCACATTTCCATTGAATAACTTGTTTGAAAGGCATTGATGTTTAAATCAATTAAAATTCAAAAAAAAACCTCACAAGGATACAAACCCCCCTGTGTTTTTATAGAGGTGGTACTCCTATTTGGATAAAAGATGTATATTGATACTCTCAAGTTGAGATAATAAAATAAGGGAATACTAGATAGCACACCCCAATATTTATCACGCAATAAAAATGTAAAATATTTCTTATTGAAAATGAAATGTAATCACATAAGAGTTTTTGAGAAGAGAACCAAGCTCTCACTCATAAAATACAATATATGCAAATATATTGTATTAAAATAAATAACAATTACAGGAAATATGATATAACTCTCACATCCATCACAACATTTTTAATTTTGATCACATTCAAAGAAAAATAGATAAGTCCTACAATTAAGAGAACTTTAATATTGTGTTTTGATTTAAAACAAGGAAGAATAAGATAGGAAAAATTTAAATATCTTTTTCTCAAAACTCATAGTTGAAAGAAATCATTAAAGGTAACCCCAAAATAGTTCTCTCGGATTTTCAAAAAATAATATACTCTTTAACAGTATTGAAAATAAAAAGCATTAATCCATAATTGGATTGGGATTGGGCTCCCATGGACCATAAAATAAAAGAAAAGGAATTGGATTAAACCTGAAAAGAAGAAAGGAGAAGACTGTCGGAAACCAGTTATGAATTTCAATGAAGTATAAACACAAMTGGGTGATTTCTAAAAGAGAAGGTGAAGAATATGGAAARATGTGATCAATTTTACTCACTGTGATGGYGATCTCTCTCATTATCTRGATGTTGATGGRCCTTTTGTAGTCTCCTTGGTTGYAGTKACATGAYCRATACCAACCRCCTYTAWTTGAACTTCTTTAGTTATCTTGATTAAAGATTACWTTAACCGATTTTCAATGTAATATTTCATAGGAGAAACARTTATTTCCTCTCYGACTTTAATATCAAWCAATGTACTTTCATAATCTCTAAAATCAACTAAAAGTTGGTGCAAAGTGTCTTCAATATCTTCATTTTTATTGACATAGTTTACAAGCCAACTTTCAATTTCATGTTCTCTACATTTGATCATGCTATTAAACTTTTATGTTGAAACGAACTTCAACATTTCAATATGTTCAATTTTTTCTCTTAATAAGAAAAGAATTTGATATTAACCTCAAGTCTTGGACTTCTCCTGTGGTTCATGCCAAATCTAGTTCAATCAATTCAAAATAAGATTCCCCCTTTTTGATACTTAGAGTATCAAGATCATTTAATATTTCTTTCAAAGTTTTTATCCTTTTGAGCCAACAAGCTTTCAATTATTTTATACGGATCAGGGATGGTAAATCGTCTTCTTTTCTTTTAAGTTTAGTCATACCCGAAACTTTTAGAACAAATGTAGTGACAACATCTTTGTAAAAAACCTCATCATTTTCGAGGTTGACCTGGAGGTATTCTCTTAGATTAGTAATTTTTGAGCCTAAAGAAACGAAGCGGTTCATCAAATCCCATGCCTCTAAAAGAAGAGACATCATCTTCTTTATGTTTTTCCCAACACAACTTCTAACTGCAACAAGCAAACTTGATGTTCCCTTTAAATTTGAGCTTGACTCTGGTGTTCTGTCGAAACTTTTCTTAGGTTGAATAGTAGCGATCAAACGTGCAAATATAGGGGGTGGAATTAAATCAAACTCAAGTTCTTTAACTCTTTCATTGAACATAGAATTTTCAGATTCCATTTCATCCACCAATACTTCCAAAGAATCACTTGTAGCTTTATGAATCCTTGTGAGTCTTGATGGTAAAACTTCTCTCAAATTAAATTCTGAAAGTGTTTTCCCTTGGAATTTTTTCCCTTTTAAATTAACTCTTTCAAATATTAATTTCTTAGAGTCTTTATCAAATAATGCATTGTGAAGAGTTAAGGATTCTTCTTCATAAAATACTCGCTCTTGTGTCTCTAGTTCCATTGCAATTTCCAAGCTCTCTTGAATCCTTTGCTCATCATCTAGAAACTCAATATCTTCGAAATTTGTGTCCAACTCCATATCCTCAAGGGTATCATAATCATCAAGTAAAAGCTCACTTAATTCCTTTTTATTTACCTGTCTTTTTCTTTAATTTTTTATTGTGAGCTTATGAGGTCTTTCAATGTTATTTTTTGGAGGGTCAAGATCATCTCCATCGCTTGAATTTTCAACTAAAGAATTCTCTTGTTCTTGAGTTATAAATTGGGGGTTTTGTTTGGGTGTGTCTCTTTTTTGAGAAGAAATTTGAGACCTTGTTTTTATCTCATTTACAACCCTTCCATGTTTCTATGAGCTTCATTAGTACTGACAACAGTTTCAAGATATCCAACTGGAAATTCTTCAGGGTTGTTTCCATCTTCTTCTTCTTCTTCTTCTTCTTCTTCTCCAAATAAATAAGTATTTATATATGATACACTAAAACCAACATAATTCATATGATTAATGAAATATTGTTGAGGGTCGAACCCTTTTACTTGATTTTCCAACTTCAAATTGTAGTGGTCAAACTAAACTGCATACTCATTAATTTTTAAAGCATTTCTGAGTGTAATTTAGTCAATTTTACATGGTAATGAAATGAATTTATTTTTCTTTCTTTCATAAAATAAATTGGCCTAGAATATGTACTGTCTACAGACTTCTATTACAAATATTTTATCTGACAAATAAAATTCAAGATAAATTGGGGCTTCTCRGGAGCAGTAAATTCTAATGACACTGTAATTTTCCATTGCTTAAAAACTTCCTATTTTATCTAAAAATGTTGCCACATTCAATTATAGTCTAGAAGTACCATTTCCAAATATGAGTTTCTTGAAAGAAGAAACGAACGAATCATAAAATTCATAAAAATGGTACATTGCCTTCTGCTTTCACAAAGCAGGGTACCATGTATGAACATGGTCTATCTTATAGTCAACTTGTATTGTTAAATACAATCCTTTAAATACATGAAAATATATGATGGAAAAGATTAAATATGAAGACATATAGAATTTCTTGTCCCTAATAAAATTTGATAATTGGAATGATATTTCATAAGAGATAATTTTCGACCAGTCGAAAATTACTTTCTCTTGGATAGAAAAATACAAAATATAAAGAGATAGACAAGGAACTGTAATAGTTGACTCTTGTCCAAGAACCCTAGATAGAATCCATGTCATTTCTTGATATGGTTTTCTTAATTGATTGACCTGCATAGTTTATATATC
>JASDQU010735274.1:258307-278940 GCA_032191745.1 Picea mariana
GGAGCAGTAAATTCTAATGACACTGTAATTTTCCATTGCTTAAAAACTTCCTATTTTATCTAAAAATGTTGCCACATTCAATTATAGTCTAGAAGTACCATTTCCAAATATGAGTTTCTTGAAAGAAGAAACGAACGAATCATAAAATTCATAAAAATGGTACATTGCCTTCTGCTTTCACAAAGCAGGGTACCATGTATGAACATGGTCTATCTTATAGTCAACTTGTATTGTTAAATACAATCCTTTAAATACATGAAAATATATGATGGAAAAGATTAAATATGAAGACATATAGAATTTCTTGTCCCTAATAAAATTTGATAATTGGAATGATATTTCATAAGAGATAATTTTCGACCAGTCGAAAATTACTTTCTCTTGGATAGAAAAATACAAAATATAAAGAGATAGACAAGGAACTGTAATAGTTGACTCTTGTCCAAGAACCCTAGATAGAATCCATGTCATTTCTTGATATGGTTTTCTTAATTGATTGACCTGCATAGTTTATATATCCTCTGACATTGTCAACAGGTCTTCCATATATTACGACAATAGGTCCCATCCACCATTTCTAGCTTTCATAAATTCCTTGGATTCATCAACCTTGAAGTTCATTGTTGGATCTGGTAACCTGAGCATTCTGTTGAAATTTGATGGCACCAGAGAAGCCGAATATTGTCTCTATAACTGAATAATTCTTTGGTATTTCTCGTAATTATCTGTGCACCATACAACCATCTGTAGAATCATAGACTTCAAGAAAAAACCATTCCTTAGCAATTCCTGATGTTCAAATGTCATTAGTACTTATTTCTTGATGCAGAAATGTAGAAAAATATTTGTAAACTCTAGACCAGTGATATTTTGGATCTTCTCATACAAATGTATTCAGAGTATCGCCACAAAATATTTCTTTCCTTCTGGTCACCGTGCTTTAGATTTGGCGAATTATCTATATTCTCTATGAACGTTAATACCAAAGTGATTATTTTTATTTTATAAAACTTGAATATCTTTTTTCGAAAGAATGATTAATGAAAATTTAATTTGAATTTATTGAGAATGGTATCAAGAAAATAACCACAAATACCAATCCTTTGGTAATTAACCATTAGTTATTTCTCGTAGGATATGCATTTAATATTCCTTGGAGAAAGTGACAAGAAGGAATGGGGATTCACGACTGAGTGATGGAGGAATGTATGTATATAAAGAATCAATGGAGTAAATTTGATCCCACAACTGTGCGGTAATATCTCAAAAATTTGACTAAGTGCCACAAAACGAATGGAAAGAGGAAATAAAATAATTTTTTAAAAGACTAGTGATACGATCTTTGCTTCCACGATAAACATTTGAATTGGATAAGTATCATAATGTCAAGAGAGAGAGGTGAAGTCTCAAGAAATTACTACATACCGTGAAGTGGATTGACATAGGCTTGGACATGAGATGAATCAGTAACTCAACCCACAACAAAAGTTTGAAAAATTGTAAGTACAATGCAATGTGAGGATTACAGAACATGGAGTGCATTTTGGTAATGACAGAGCTTTGGAATTAGATGAAAATATGTGATCAACCTGAGGACCCACCATTCTGCGAAGAGTACAAGAAAAGACTAAGTGTTAGTGAAAAATGGATACGGTGGAGAAGAAAGGTGCATTTTGTATGGGGTGGAACTTGAATAGAATACTTATGAACTCGTGAGAAATGAAAACTTTTTTAATCATGGGAAATAAGATATACAATAAAAAGACTTATAAAATACTTAGCGAATTTTAGGATCAACAACTAGCCCCAAATGTGGGATAACAACTCCTCGTGGGTTAATAAGAATCCAAAATCTCGACCATTGGCTATGGAGTTAGTATGAAAAAGATCTTAGAAAACATAGATTAAAAAAATATGTACAGGAAAAGAAAAACTATATACAAGTGAGAGTAAGATTGATCAAGAGAAGAAACTTTTAAGATGTTGTCCATTAACTAGAAGCATATGAATTTTTTATGAGGAAAATCTCTCTATGGCTAGGGTGAACCACAAAAGATAGGAGTGACTGTAGAAATCGACTCAATTCCAACATATGCTATATAAACTAATGTGCAAAGGAGGTAAGAAAGAGGGCTACCTCATCCAAACGTTTGATCATGTCCACCATTGAGTACTTCGACCCAAGTCTTTATACCTACAACAAGTTCTCAACAAATAAGAAAAGAAAGAATATAGTGATAATATAACAGGTTAGCACATTAGATATCATAATCCATTAATATACAAAACAAACATGCCCATGGATCATAATACATATATTTTCAAGATATCAGTTGGACGGGAAAGGAGTATTTCTATTAATAAATGATCAGCAGAAGTGAAAACATTACAGACTTTCGTATCGGCACAGTTCAAAACCAAGAAACCGATTTCCTTCCAACTGGGTGTTAGGACCATACAATGTACCTTTTTGCCCACACCTTTTGCTACCTTTACACACTTGTTTCACTCACATTTAAACTCACATTATCACTTTACCCTATCTTTCCAAAGGTATATAACTCTCTTCTCTTTACTATATGTTTAATCTATTTTGCATATAATTTTACATTACTCTCGTACTTAACCATTCATCAGAAATGTATAAGTGTTGAAATAGTTTGAACTGCAGATTAGCATTAAGGCCTGTTGCTGAAACAGTCAAAGCATGCAAACCCTGTGGCTGAAATAGCCTGTGGTCTGTGATGCTGAAACAACAACTCACAGAAGCAGTTACACTCTCCGTTGGCTACGATACTGAAACAACAACTCACACACAGAAGTTGCTACACTCTCTATGGTCTACGATGTTGAAACAATGACTCACATAGAAGCTGCTACACTCTCCGTGGACTATGATGTTGAAACATCAACTTACACAAAAACCGTTACACTCTCCATGGTCTACGATGCTGAAACAACAATGAAGCTGTTACATTGACCACAACAACCGCACCTCGAGCTAGCATTAGCCATCACTGCTGCCTGAGACCAAGTTGCTGAAACAATCAGAACGCAAATCCCATGGCTGAAACAACCCACGATTTGCGATGCTGAAACAACATACAACAGGAGTAACAAGAAGACAAATAAAGAAGCTGTTACTCCAACTGCAACAACAACACCTCACTCAGCACTTGTAATAGCATTCTATTGCGGGAGACTAGGATATCCTATTCCAGTTTAGAAATTCGATTTGATTAAGAATAGGACTCAGATGTACACCTGTAATTTGTTGATCAAATTGTATCGAAGGGATTCTCCTCTTTAAATAAGAGGAAATCATCATTAGAGAGGATCACCTTCTGTTTTTACTAAGAGAGGATTTTACAGAGAAGGACGTGTTTTACTTCAGATTGTAATATGATACAGTCGACAGATGAATAAAAGACTATTCTGAGCATTTCTCTCTAGTTCCTTTCGTTTCAAGGGAATCTTGTGAGAAGGGAGGGCCCAACTTCTTCACAAGATTCACCCATTATCTTTATAGTGTGTTAGTGTTATTTTTATTCATGCCTTGATTAAATTTTGTTTTGTTGAAACACTACTTTATTGAACTCTGTTTTGCTGAAACACTACTTTACTGAACTCTGTCTTGCTAGAACTCTGCTTTACTGATTGTTACATTGTTTTCATACAATTCATGCTTGGGTAACTGTTAATCATTCTAGTTAGCAATCTTGTTTGGTGAATTTATGAAAGCTTGATAATCAGGGACAAGTGCTGAAGATTCCTGCTTGGGGAATAGGGTTCCGTTCTCTGTTAGAGATAGTTAGCCTTCAGTGCATGTCAATTATTTCAATTAGTAATGAGTTCATGAAAGTGTGCTAATCATAAATAAGTGCTAAAGATTCCTTCTTAGGGAATAGGGTCTTGTTCTCTGTTAAGAGGTAGTTAGTCTTCAGTGTGCGTTAATCATTTCAAATTATAAATGAGTTCATAAAAGTGTGGTGATCGGAAACAGGTGCTGAAGATTCCTGCTTTGGGAATAGGGTCCTGTTCTCTGGTTATAGAATAGTTGGTCTTTCCTTTTTCAGTGTCTTGAAAGATTTCTTTTCCAGGTTGTTATTTTCTTAATGTAATCCAGGATTTTTTGGACAATTATTTCTTTAAACATTGAACTCTGCAATAGGAAGATTGCTTTCCTATAATTCAAGTAGAACTTTAGTTTGTTCAAGGCAAAGTGTGATTAATATGTTTTTAGTACAACTCTAGGTTGCTTTTGAGATTGAGCATATATAGTGCATGATTACCTTTGAAATAACAGACTTCCCTGGGTTGAAAATTTATGTAGCACTTGATTGTTTAGTTAAATAAGCAGTTATAGTAACCAACATTTTGGCGCCATTGCCGAGGAAGGTAATTATAGATTTCAAAAGCACTTATGATTTTTCAGATACAAAGATTGCATGAGAGGACGCAGAGACCCCAAAGACACTGACCCTACAGGTGGCAGGGGCAGAGGAAGAGGAGGAAGAAAGACTTATATTGACGAGATTATATCAAAGTCTGAATCTGCTGCTCAACGACCAAACTCTCGGAAACAAAAATCCCAGCCTTCATTTCAAGCCAACTTTGAAACGGGGAAAGAAGTTTGGAGTCCTAAGATAGTCAAGAAACCAACAGGAAACATTGAGGACAGAGCAAGCGCAGCAGGGGAGAAGACAGAAGAAAACATGGATGAGTACAATGAAGAATTGCATCATGAAGAACAGGCAGGTCCTGAAGGAGAGGTAAATGATGAAAACTCTTTCTCCACATTAGGATTTCCTATTGGTGATATTCCTAGAGGGGTAGCCCCCATGAAGAAAATTCCACTCTCAACACTACCTAACTTTCATGGTTTGTCTTCAGAGGATCTTGATGAATTCCTTTTTGAGTTTGATATATTATGCAGAAGTTATGATTACATTTCCAATGCTCAAAAATTAAAACTATTTCTAGCAACATTGAAAGGAAATGCACTAATATGGTTCATGAGTCTTGGAGGCCATGTAATCACAACATGGGACCAAATGGAACAGAAATTCCTGAATAAATACCAGGACTATTGCCGAACAAGAGAAAAAAGGGAGGAACTATTTAAGATGATGCAGAAAGAGTATGAAAATCTACAGGACTTTGTAGAAAGGCTACAGTATAATCTACAAAGATCTAGTCACCCCAATGTAAGTAAAGATATTCTTAAAACTATATTATTAAAAGGAGTAAGGGATGACTGTCTAGATATTCTGAATATGCTTGGAAAAGGGGACATATCTAAGGAATCATACGATGAAATTGTTAACCTATGTAAAAGATGTTCAAGAGGAGCTTCAAGAAATAGATCAAATAACATGGACACCACATTTTCAAGAGTCCAAAAATCAGCCAGTGGGGGAGAAACAAGAGCCGAAATAGGTAATTTACTTGAAGGTTTTAAAACTGAAATGTTAAGCTCTTTTGCCTCACAAATAGACACCCTACAGATTCAAAAGAAGCAAGCAGAAGCGGAAGCAACTCTGTCCATATTTTGTTCTAAATTCAAAGACAAGCACCCACGAAGGGAATGTCCATTGGACAAAAAGCCAATCTGCACCATCTGTGATAAAGATCATGAGACTAAACAATGTCCTTCTCTACCAGGAATCAAGGCAATATTACAACCAACTGATGAAGAAGATGAAGCTATCTATTTGCTGACACGGAGAAGGCAATGGCAACCGCAAGGACAAGGTATGAATCCTAACATGCCATTTACATCTTCTAATCGTTGGAATAACTATCCTTCTTTCAATCAAATGAGTTGCCCTCCCTATAATCAAATGCAATATCTAAATCAAATGAATTACCCACCCATGCAACAAACTAACCCACCCTTTGTTGATCCGTCAATGTGGACTCCTTGGCCTACACAACAAAAATAACCATATCAGAACCAATGGAATCCAAATTGGAGAGGACAACAACCCCCCTTCCCAAATCAATTACCTCAATCACAATTTCTGCAACCACTCTCCTTACCATCAGGTACTCTACCAAACAATCAAATGATGAGACCCCAGCTACCTATACAACCTAACCCTAACCCCAATAATAAATCTATGAAGTGCATTGATATTCATAACCAGCCTACATTTTCTCTTCTTCCTGCGCAATGCAACGATATTCATTTACGATCTGGGAGAATAGTAGAACCTATCATAGCCGATGTTACCTCTTCTGATAAAGAGGAAACAAAAGAGCATGATATACCTGAAGAGGTACAATCATCCTCTAACAATGCTGTTGAAATAGCAAAACCACTATTTCCTGAGCGTTTAGCTTTGACTAAAACGCCTGAGCCACCCGCTTTCAATCTTCTAGAGGAATTACAAAATCTTTATGTCAAAATTCCTCTATTACAAGCACTTTGAGATGTACCAATTTATGCTAGGACTATGAAAGACATATGTGTTAAGAAACTTGGTAGGAAAATTAAGGATCCCCTCACAGTCCATGTTATGGGTGACTTTTCTGCACTAATGTCAGGTAAAGTTCCCCAAGTTAAATATGGTGATCCTGGCCACCCTACCATCTCAGTACAAATTGAAAAAATGATAATCCCTTGAGTCCTGGTAGACTTAGGTGCTGCTATCAATATCATGACTCTGGAAACCTCACAACTGCTAAAACTGCAAAATGAAACCAGAGACACCTCAACTATCCTAGATTTAGCTGACTGCTCCACAATCAAACCAGAGGGAGTCATTGAAGATCTAATTATCTCAGTGGAATCCTGGAATTATCCAGCTGAATTTGTGGTATTACAACCTAAAAAAAAGTTGGGGGGCCACCTTTTAATTTTGGGCAGGCCTTGGCTGGCCACAACAGATGCTTTCATCAGTTGTAGTTCAGGTTCAATGACAATTTCCAATGGTTACGAGACTAAACAGCTTACCCTCTACCCTCACGCTACACCCCTGATTAATAATGATAATTATGTACGGGTAGACTTCGATGATCAACTTACTCAACCCATATTGACTATTGGACAAGCTCTAAGCCTTAAAGACACCATCGAGGATGAAGTAATTAATAATTTTATTTGTGAACCCTCCTCCGTGACTCCAGAAACTCACAACTAGCTAGCTGCACTATTGGAATCAGATAATCAGGAAAACCTTAACTCTAAAAACCCACCTCAAACATATGCCACCATCTCTTCTAAAAGCATACCAGTAAAAATTGAACCTGGCAAACACTAAACATAAACCCCAACCTGACAGATGTTGAAACACAACAATTAATGAAGTTACTTCTTGAACATAAAGAAGCATTCGCTTGGGACTATACAGATATGAAAGGAATCTCTCTTGAATTATGTACTCATCATATATATATATATATATATATATATATATATATATATCAAGGAGGATTGTCGACCGATCTGCCAATCTCAACAACGAATGAACCCAATTTAAGATAAATCCTTAAAGAAGAACTTCAAAAATTGCTCAATGCAGGGTTTATATATCCTATATTAGACAGTGAATGGGTGTCCCCGTTGGTAATAGTTCCTAAGAAAAACAAAAAATGGAGAGTATGTGTGGACTACATAGCCTTTAATAAAGCTACTCAAAAAGATCACTTTCCATTACCATTCATTGATCAAGTGTTAGACAGTTTGTCAGGGAAGAAATTCTTCTCCTTTTTAGACGGTTTCAGTGGGTATAATCAGATCAAAATTGCACCTCAAGATCAAGATAAAACCACTTTTACTAGCCCTTGGGGAACTTTTTCTTATAGAATTCTCCCATTTGGACTATGTAATGCACCAACAACCTTTCAAAGAGCAGTTATAGGAATCTTTTCTGATATGCTCAATGACTCTATGGAAATTTTTATGGATGATTTTACCCCTTATAGTGTTTCTTTTCAGGAAGCACTACAAAACCTTGAGAAAGTACTTAAACGATGTATAAAATCCCACCTCTCCTTAAGTACATAAAAATGTCATATGATGATGAGTGAAGGAATAGTGCTTGGAAATTTTATCTCATCTCAAGGAATTCAGGTAGACCCATCCAAGATACAAGTCATTAAGGATCTTCCTACTCCCAAAACCCAAATAGAGGTAAGAAGTTGTCTAGGACATGCTGGATACTATAGAAGATTTATCAATTTTTTTTCCAAAATAGCTTCTCCCCTGTTTGTGCTACTAATGAAAAATGATGAATTCAAATGGACTAATTCTTGCCAGGAAGCATTTAATACACTTAAATATCAGTTATCCACAGCTCCTATTCTTAGAGGACCTGATTGGACACTTCCCTTTCATATATCCTCTGATGCTTCAGATACTGCAATAGGATTTGTCTTGGGACAAGAAGAAAATCATCTCCCTTATGCTATTTATTTCATTAGCAAGAATATGACTCCTGCTGAACTAAATTATACAGTCACCGAAAAGGAATTCTTAGCAGTTATCTATGCTATTAATAAATTTAGACATTACATCACTGGCTACTCTACTCTTGTCCATACTGATCACTCAGCTATCAAATATCTAATGAACAACCTATCACAAATGCTCGAGTCACTAGATGGTTACTATTATTGCAAGAATTTGATATTACAATTGTAGATAGACCAGGAAAAGAAAATGTAGTTGCTGATTTCCTTTCTCAGTTGACACCTGATGATGATACCCCAGTAGATGATTCCTTTCCTGATGAATATATATTTGCAATTTCTGCTCACTCACCTTGGTATGTATACATCGCTAACTACTTGGTTGCAGGGAAGTTACCACCACACATATCCCACCGAGAGAAAAGAAGAATCATTCAACAAAGTGCTAGGTATAGCTAGATAAGTGGGTGTCTTTTCCACACAGGACCTGATCAAGAAATCTAAAGGTGCATTAGCGAACATGAGGTTTATAATCTGCTAAAAGCTTGTCATGATGGCCCTTGTGGAGGGCATTTTGCTTATAAGAGAACAACACATAAAATTCTCAGGATGGGGTATTATTGGCCCTCACTTTTCAAAGATGCAAAGAAATATGTCCGGGCCTATGATAGCTGCCAAAGAGTGGGCCAACCTAATCATAGAGATGAAATGCCATTAAACCCCTAGATAGTACTTGAACCATTTGAAAGATGGGCCTTAGACTTTGTAGGACCCATTAACCCCCCATCCAATCAAAAAGTTTACATAGTGGTCTGCACAGATTATATGACCAAATGGGTGGAAGCTAAAGCACTCCATAGCGCAACTAAAGAAGCAGTTATAGATTTCCTATTTGAATACATCTTCATCAGATTTGGAGTGCCAAGAGAATTAGTTACAGATGGGGGACCCCCTTTCACTTCTCATGGTTTTAAAGCCACCCTTCAAAAATATCATATTCAGCATAGAATGACTACAACATACCACCCCCAAGCCAATGGACAGGTGGAAAGAAAAAATAAAGTAATAGAAGCCATTCTCACAAAAACATTAAAGGAAAATAGAAAAGACTGGTCTCACAGGCTCCCTGAAGCATTATGGGCCTACAGAACTACCTGGAGAAATACTACAGGATTCTCTCCCTATGAATTAGTCTATGGAAAGAGTGTTGTCTTTCCTGTGGAATTCGAAATCAAAACCTTAAGGACTGCTTTAGCTGTCAACCTTGATTTGACTGATGCACAGACAGCCAGGTTGCAGCAGCTTAATGAATTGGATGAAAAAATACTAGATGCCATTCATCAGACAACTATGATTCAACAACAAATATCAAAATGGCATGACAAAACTATCAAGCATAGGCAGTTCCAAAAAGGTAATTGGGCCCTACTGTATGAATCTCGGTTCAAAAAATTTCAAGGGAAACTACGTACAAGATGGCTTGGACCTTACGAAGTAGACACTATTTTTCCTAATGGAACAGTAAGGCTCCGCACAATCGATGACTCTAAAACACCGTTACTTGTAAATGGTCATCGGCTCCGTCTATACCAGTGCCCTATTTCCAAATAAGATTTTAAGGCCACATGCATGGCAGACTCTCATTACCTATTTTTAGAGGGGGATCCTACCCCTCATTGCAATTAATTCTTTTAATTAAATTTCTTTAGTAATTAGATTAGATTTCATTTACTAATAATCCTTGTCAAGAAATACCATGTTACAATTGATTTTTGCAGATTCGCGATCAAAGCAAAGGCCTATTAAGGAAGGACGATCTTACTTCACGAAGAGAAGAGCTTCCCCATTGCTGAAACACCATTGTTCAACAACCCTTCACCATTTTTCCATTGCTTAAACACCACTGTTCAACAACTTTTCGCCATTTTCCCCATTGCTGAAACACCACTGTTCAACAATCCTTCGCCATTTTCCCATTGCTGAAACACCATTGTCAACAACTTTTCACCATTTTCCCCATTGCTGAAACACCATTGTTCAACAACCTTTCACCATTTTTCCCATTGCTGAAACACCACTGTCAGCAACCTTTCACCATTTTTCGATTGCCTAAACACTATTGTTCAACAATTCTTCACATTTTCCCAGTGACGAAACAACACCTTTCAACAATTGTTTCACCCTTCTTTCTATGTCTGAAACACCACTTCCTGAGCAGTATTATGCAACATCACTCTTCAACAAACATTTCTCTATTCTTCATATGGCTGAAACACCAACTTTTCAACATTCTCTGTCAATAAGCTTTTGTGCTCTCATACTACATTTTGTCCTTCCAGTCAACAAATCCTTGATACAATCCATCTAACAAATCAAAAGTCTCTGCCACGACCACTACAGAACTATTATGGACAGGCATTATATTTTGTTTGAAGTACGAATCAAAAGGTGAAGGTGAGGTATGTAAATTTTATGTAAATACAATTAAGCTATAGTTAATGAGAAGATTCCAATTCATCATTACCACTCATGTAAAATCATTATTAGCCGCACTTAAAGGGGGGGGAGGAAATATCGAAATTTTATACCATCATTTCACATGAGTCAACCACCGTCATCCCTTTTTACCATCCTTTTGTTTGTTTCACCACCATTTGCATGCCTTCACCCGAAAAACTCACTCTGCACATAAGCTATTACTCGAATCTTTGACAGTGTATTTTACTGAGCTGTTAGCTATGGGAGGCTCTGTTATATGTTATGAACCCACCACGATAGCCTTGTTAGAACTGTATCTAGAAGCCTATCAAATTTTTCTGCAAGCAGGATGGCTCGGTTATTTTCAGAGGCTCTAGGGATTTGATCAACAACAAGTTCTCCAATTTTCTCAAAATCTCCAGGAAGACCATTCTATTGTTCAAGGGGTTCGGATTTTAGTTATAGAAGAGGATATAGCATAGGTTTTGGGTCTCCCTACCAATGACATTCGCATGTTTAGCCGCAAACATATCATCCTGAATGCCCAACAGGATTTCCTCTTGCCAGGGGAACAAATTGAACCTAAAGGCCCAGGTGTCTAACTCAACTCGTTGCCGCCTCCATGGCCGAAGTTGCAAAATTTTTCAAACACTACCTTACTTGCGAAGGCCGATACCAGGTAGTCTACCAGCATGATTTTGTCCTGTTGTCTCATTTACGACATGATAGATTGGTGAACATTCCTTATTATTTGCTCGGTTGTCTTAAAAATATGTCTCACTACTGTAAAAAGGCTAAATATCCCACCCTTTCACTCACCCATCACTGTCTTGTTCAACTTCTTATCCAAAAGGTTTTTTCCCAACAAAATCCTCCACTAAAAAAACCCACCCATAGATCCCCAAGAAGCTGCTGAAATTCCCGAAAATCTTTAGGAACAACAACCACAAAACCCTCCAAATTCTCCAGAAATACCTAACAGTCTGCCTACAGACCTAATCAATCCAATTAACCCCCCTAACATACCAAGCCCGCCCCACATTTTACCAGAATCATCCACTCCTGCCCTTCATATTCTTAGTGATGATTCTGAACCAGACAATTCTCCCTGTCCCATCATTGAGGAAAAGCCCCCACATAAACGAAAGCAAATTCATTTCTTTCCACCGTTTTTACAAAGAAAATGGACAAGGGCCTCAACAAGGGCATCCACTACTACCACTGCCCTAAACCCCCAACCCATCCGACTAATACCCTGTACACCTCCAACCTCCCAAATTCCAGAATCTTTGCCTATTCCACCCACGGGCATTGAAACACAAGAACCAGAGGCCCAGTGGGTTGCGACATTATCCGTTTCAAATTTAGTAGCTAAAACACAAGAACCAACTACTCATCAAGTAGCTAAAACACAAGAACCAGCTACCCATTCAATAGCTGAAACATAAGAACCAGCTACTCATTCAGTAGCTGAAACACAAGAACCAGCTATAACTGTCACACAAGAACCAGCTATAGCTGAAACACAAGAACCAACTGCTGATATTGATACTGAGACACAAGAATCAGAGGCGCAGGGTGCTGCAACATTACTTTCTTTACATCAAGAAGCTGAAACACAAGAATCAGTTGTCGATCCTGTAGCTGCTCCACAAGAACCAGCTATTGTGGCTGTGACTACTACACAAGAACCAGTCACCCCTCAACCAGAACCAACAATGGCCTCTGTCTTACAAGAAAATGAGTTCTTAAAGTTTGAACTGGAAGACTACAAGAAAGAGCTAGCCGCAGCAAAGGAATCCTATGAGAAGGAACTTAATTTGTACACCCTAGCTCGCATAGCGACCATGTCAGAGGGAACTACAACAGAGAATTCGTGTAGAGAATATATGTGCAGTCAATGTGGGGACATCTACTATCAAGCAGGCTACAAAGTAACCCAAATTCCAATGCCAGGAGCTTCCCCTGCACCTTCGACTTTTGCAGTCAAAGAAGAACACCTTGATGTTACATAAGAACCAGCAGGACCTTCCAAAATTAAGACTGAGCCCTGGCCTGCAACAAATGTCGAATATGAAACCCTTGCTTTTGTTAATAAAGCTGTACAAACATTGCCTATTGATGAATCTGTCCCTCCCAGCCAGATCAATACCCATAACTTTGTGGAACAAGCCACTTAGACCTTACCTCAGCCTACTACTTGCAACGCTGAAACACAAACTCAGCCATGGGATGAGCAAGCAATAATAGATAAATGGAAAAAAGAGTCTGCTGTTACACAGGCCAAAAGCTTGCAGGAACACAGACAAATCTGTATAAATCATATCTACTCAAATTGGGAAGCTTTGGAGAAAACACACCAAGAATATCGTGCCCTTAAGAAACAAAATAAATAACTAAAAGGAAGATTGCTCCTGATATTTTACTTGGCACAAAAGTTATTGGCTGCAAGGAAAGCATCCTATAATTACTCTCTCTTCCTCATGGAACGACTTACATGGTTTTAGATCAAATCAATCACAGAAGGCAAACCCCATGCAGTGTTAAATCCAGCATATTTTGTCAAAACCTTTGCAGAAGCCTCTCTTATGGATCAACACCTCCTCTGTGAGGCATATTTTTATAATGAGACCATCCCTGAGAACCGACAACTTAACCTTAACCCTCTTGTTGGGTACATCCAGATTTGGGCACTCACCTCCTTCCTCAACAATCAGATTATATGGCAGGATGACTTCCTAGCTACCAATCATAACGATGATAACCGCCTTCTCTGGATAAGGCCAGAACCTCAAAATGCAGCCACCTTTGTTACAGAGTATTATCAGTTTTTAAAGAAACCAGGGATGACCCAACACATTCAACAATTATAGACATCAGTGTTTCAAGAGTGTCAACATTTCATTAAATCCACAGATATTGCTGCCCTATAGGAAAATAACATGTTTTGGCAACAATCTACTAGGAAAAGACAAGAACACAATCCCTTCAGCCCCACTAATCTTGAGATAGCAATCTCCAGGGTACCTAGCTACATCAAGTGTGTTCAACAATGTGCTGAAAGTTGGATAGGGTACTAGCTTCATTTTCCTATCCTCTGGATACCAGCAAAGAAATATCAAGTTCATTATAAGTTGCCTAAGAAGGCTGAAACAGTAGCTTGGCAAAGGTTACAACACGTCCAAGGGTTCAGAGATCCAACATACATCACCTTCCATAGATACTACTTGAGTAACTTGCATGCTCAGAGTCGGCATTCAGATTCTGATTCAGAGTAAGGTTGCCTGAGGACATGCAACATTTTAAGTTGGGGGGGATGTTAGGACCATACAGTGTACCTTTTTTCTAACTTTACACCCTTGTTTCACTCACATTTAAACTCACATTATCACTTTACCCTATCTTTCCAAAGGTATATAACTCTCTTCTCTTTACTATATGTTTAATCTATTTTTCATATAATTTTACATTACTCTCGTACTTAACCATTGATCACAAATGTATAAGTGCTGAAACAGTTCGAACTATAGATTAGCATTAAGGCCTGTTGCTGAAACAGTCAAAGCACGCAAAATCTGTGGCTGAAATAGTTTGTGGTCTATGATGCTGAAACAACAACTCACAGAAGCAGTTACACTCTCTGTTGGCTACGATGTTGCAACAACAAATCACACACAGAAGCTGCTACACTCTCTATGGTCTACGATGCTGAAACAATAACTCACACAGAAGCTACTACACTCTCCATGGACTACGATGATGAAACAACAACTTACACAAAAGCCATTACACTCTCTGTGGTCTACGATGTTTAAACAACAATGAAGCTGTTACATTGACCACAACAGCCGCACCTCGAGCTAGCATTAACCATCGTTGTTGCCTGAGACCAAGTTGCTGAAATAGTTAGAACACAAATCTCGTGGCTGAAACAACCCACGATTTGCGATGCTGAAACAACATACAACAACAGTAACAAGAAGACAAATAAAGAAGTTGTTACTCCAGCTGCAACAACAACACCTCACTCAGCACTTGTAATAACATTCAGTTGCGGAAGACTAGGATATCCTATTCTAGTTTAGAAAGTCGATCTAACTAAGAATAGGACTCAGATGTACACCTATAATTTGTTGATCAAATTGTATCGAAGGGATTCTCCTCTTTAAATAAGAGGAAATCATCATTAGAGAGGATCACCTTCTGTTTTTACTAAGAGAGTATTTTACAGAGAAGGACATGTTCTACTTCAGATTGTAATATAATACAGTTGACAGATGAATAAAATATTGTTCTGAGCATTTCTCTCTAGTTCCTTTTGTTTCAGGGGAATCTTGTGAGAAGGGAGGGCCCACCTTCTTGACAAGATTCACCCATTAGATTTATAGTGTGTTAGTGTTATTTCTATTCATGCCTTGATTAAATTCTGTTTTGCTAAAACACTACTTTATTGAACTCTGTTTTGCTGAAACACTACTTTATTGAACTCTGTCTTGCTGGAACTCTGCTTTACTGATTGTTACATTGTTTTCATACAATTCATGCTTGGGTAACTGTTAATCATTCTAGTTAGCAATCCTGTTTGGTGAATTTATGAAAGCTTGATAATCAGAGACATGTGTTGAAGATTCCTTCTTGGGGAATAGGGTCCTGTTCTCTGTTAGATATAGTTAGCCTTCAGTGCATGTCAATTATTTCAATTAGTAATGAGTTCATGAAAGTGTGCTAATCAGAAACAGGTGCTAAAGATTCCTGCTTAGGGAATAGGGTCATGTTCTCTGTTAAGAGGTAGTTAGTCTTCAGTGTGCGTTAATCATTTCAAATTAGCAATGAGTTCATAAAAGTGTGGTGATCGAAAACAGGTGCTGAAGATTTCTACTTTGGGAATAGGGTCTTGTTCTCTAGTTATAGAATAGTTGGTCTTTCCTTTTTTAGTGTCTTGAAAGATTTCTTTTCCAGGTTGTTATTTTCTTAATGTAATCCAGGATTTTTTGGACAATTATTTCTTTAAACATTGAACTCTGCAATAGGAAGATTGCTTTCCTGTAATTCAAGTAGAACTTTAGTTTGTTCAAGGAAAAGTGTGATTAATATGTTTTTACTACAAATCTAGGTTGCTTTTGAGATTGATCATATATAGTGCGTGATTACCTTTGAAATAACAGACTTCCCTGGGTTGACAATTTATGTAGCACTTAATTGTTTAGTTAAATAAGCAGTTATAGTGACCAACACTGGGCCTCCACCACTTCTATATTCCACCAAAGGCAAGATCATATAAGGGAGACAAATATGTTCTCCATAAATAAGGGAAGATCTTGGGGGTTGAAAACTATGTTCAGACTTATAGGACAAAGGGATGTAGACTTAATAATGAAGTAATAATTTCTCCAGAGTAGCTTTGCTCTCAAAGTTGAATTCTCTCTTCTTTTCCATAGCTCAGAATTGGCTTCTTTATAGCCTTAGAAATGAAACTGAAGGGCTGATTCATAACATTTCCAATATATGGAAGGCCAAGGATCATAGATCTCCTGTCGTGACATGGAAACCCGACATTTAATTTTTATTTTCTGGCACAAATCCCGATGTATGTGAGCTGTAGTGGAGCAACCAATGTTTCAATATATTAAACTTTTGTTTCAAGTTTTCTGCATATCAGTTTGCAATTAATTATCGACTACTTTAGCTATCATAATTCTTTGCATGTTGATGTGATTTGATTTATATGTTATCCATATTTGATATCTCTTATTTAAAAACACAACAATTATTCTTCTTCAGTTAATGAATTATAGGTTTACCTTTTTCGTTGAATGAATCATTTGTACAAATCTTTTCACACAGATTTATCTAGCTGCGACGATTTGTAAATTATAAGATTGTTGTAAATTTTTATGTCTTGTTTGTCCTATTATTTATATTTGAAGAGCACAACATCTTTCATTTACGAGAAGCTCGTGGAGAACTTGGTGTGGGTTTCCTCCCACCAAACAGCTGAATCAACCATCATACACAAGACAAGCCTGAAGCATTACTTCAGGTCAGTTTGCTATTTGTCATTTAATAGTTAGCTTATTAGTATAATTTAAGTAGTTTATTTAGATATATATACATTTTAGATTCTTAGTTGGAATTTTCATTTTACTTGCTTAGCTTAGACAATTTTTGTTCTATTTCTTTTTCATAAAATTATAAAAAATTAAAAAACAATGGTCTCATTATCTTAGGACAGTTTACAAATGATTTTTGCAGGTTTTCATTTAAATCTGTAATTTGTAAATGTTGTACATTTGTGATTAAGATTTAATTCTTTTGATAGTTAAATGTTTAATTTCGTAGAGTTATTACAGTATTAGATAGTAAATTGTATATATTAGTAGTTCAGATTTGTTTATTAGTTTTGTTTTAATTGTTATTTTTATTTAGATTAGTTCATTTAGAGTAGTTTTCTTTCATTTTTCTAGGACTTAGATCGGCTAATGGAGCCACTAAACCCATCAGGGTGGGTTATCCCAAACAACTTTGGTTATTTAGACCACCCCGGACCGGATCCACTCTTCCATTTGGCGAGCGTTCATTTTCGCCCATCAAAAAATGGCGCTAGAAGGAGAGCTTGAAATTTATTAATGGCACGAGGCAGTCATAAGACTCCTCCACCACCTAATTGCTCACCTATAGTGACAAGAAGTCATTTGAATGATAACATCCCCCCTCAAACAGAAACCACATCGAACGACGATCCATGGATCACAGTTGAACCAGTAACCCCAAATCCTACAGGTGGTGACATACAAGATATTGTCCGCCAATCTCTCATAAGAACACATAGTGCCTTAGCCTGTTTAAGGCAACCAAATCGACCATTGGACCAACCTTTAGATTTCTCTGATATCAGAGAACAACTCAGAGGCACTAACCTCACTGTGAACCCTACAGATCCAACCCTCACTCCTATTGCAGGAGGATCTGGAATACCACCTTCACCAACTCCATCATCCCCTTCTTCTTCTGGAGAAGACTCTTCTCACGAAGGCAGTTCCCCTTCTCAACCTTCCACACCCACTACACCAATGGCCAACCAGAACAATCCTGCTAGACCTTGGCTCGACCAGGATGTCGTAGCTGTACCTGGAGCTCAGCATCCCTTACCTAAACATCCAGAGAAATGGATTTCCAAGTTTGACCCTGAATCTAAACAGATCGTTGAAGATCAAATTTAAAAGTTTATGTTAGCCATAAGACTCCGCAATGTCGAACATGAAGACGTAGTCTGTAGGTTGTTCCCCTATACTTTCGAGGGCAATGCATCTACATGGTACTTTGCCCAGCAACCCCATACCATCGTGTCTTGGGAAAAGTTTGAGTCATGCTTTTTGGAAAAGTTCGGAGATGGTAAGCCTTTGGAAGTCCTATTCATTGAGATTTCAAACTTAAGGATGAACCCAAAATAAAAAGTTAAAGACTTTAATCAAAGATTCTTAACACTTAAAAACCGAATCCCTACAAATTCCATGCCTATCGAGAATCTCATAATAGCATACTATACTTAAGCTTTGCATCAAAGTATAGCTATTTGGTTTAAATGATCTAAGAAAGCCACGTTGTTAGAAGCCTTCAAGGAGGCCAGCTAGATTGAAAAAGACATACTTAGTATTAAAGACTCTACTAGCAACGAAACAGAGATTAGTTCTTCTTCCAAAAAGAAGATTGAAATCCTCCCTAGACCTACTCAAAGTAAGACACAACCTGAAAGCTTTGATTTAGAAAACTTAACTAAAGTTGTTAAAAAACTGTCAAATCAAGTTATAGACTTGAAAAGGACGACCGAAGAAGCTTCTTCGAGCAAAGGGCCTTACAAAACCCCTGTTATCACTGAAATTTCGTCTGCACATGGCGACAAGAACTCTGCATCATCAAAACAGCGGTGAAGTCATTCATGGCACTGAATTAGTTTCAAAACATTCCAGAAGGGTCAAAAACTATACAAAGTAACCAAAAATTGAAAGGTGCTTTACAGCAGTTTGATGCGCGCGTGCATGCGCAGGTCAAAAACGTGTTATTCACGCATGCACGCTCGATGCGCGACTGTCAACACAAAAACCCGCGCATCTGCTGAAACGACGCATTAATTGAATAGGTCGGCCTCCCAACCGCTTACGGACCGGCTCCCAAGTTGATTTGACTCTCAAATCAGAGCCGGATCTACAAAATCAGTGAGTTAATGACCTAAGTAAACCCTAAAAGGGTCCCTGTTCACACTTTGAGAAGGTTACGTGACCGCCCGAGGAGTTGCTATAAAAAGCCGTGAGGATACACTGTTTTGGCAAGGAATTCTAAGCATTATTATGTTGTTCAGATGGTTTAAGGGCTCATCCTTTAACAAACAACCCATCAGCTGCATCACCGAGAGTTCTTTCACTGCTATGCTCAGTTCTTCTCATTTGTAAGGAAAGCAAACTGTGTGAGGGCCCCGAAGAGCCTTCCGTTGGAGGGAGAAGGAACCTCTGGTCTCTTCCTTCAGTGTGCTCCGGTTTCATCAATACACCTGCCTGAAACCATTGGTGACACCTGTGTTTTGTGTTTGATGTTTGATGTTTGTTGTTTATTTTCACAGTTTTATTTGTTTTCAGTTGATATTAGATTGTAGTTCCTTTTGTTTCTCTAACCCTATGCTTCATAGCTGTTCTACCCTGCTAAACCCAATAGGGTATGCAAGCGCTCTCTATTTTCTCACCTGGTGACCATTTGAACGTGAACAGACTGGCGACTCCATTGGGGATTTAGGTATCAAATCCTCCCTCATTTGGGTTTTATTTGCTTTCCTTTTGGTTTTATTAACTTGCAGGGACACAAACCGGCCTCCGCCGACCTGCTAACCAGTCGATTCATAGGAGAATCGAGAGAAATCCATCTGGAGTTTCTTTCTCGGTAAACTTATCACAAGCGCGTGGGTATTCCACCCCGCAGACACGCGCATGCGCTTTGGTACTTGATACGGTACGCGCACAGGCGCCACACGCGCATCTGTCTATACTAAAAGCCGCGTGTTTGAACTAAATTTTTCATTGTAAAGTTTAGGATGTGGGGAAAGTCATTTTCCTTTTCAAGAATGATGTTATGCATGCTCTAAATACTACACCAATTAGACCCCTCAACTTATAAAGGGGATAGTCAAACAAACATAGGCACTTAGGCGGATAAAAATTATTTTTCCCTTATTTGCTTTTCGCCACGTGGATGGCTTGATTTGATTTATAATCTAAGTTGAACATCAAATTGTAATCACATCTAAACTCACATTCGGGACTAGAAGTTGCAAGTAATAATCTTGAGTATGCTCTTCTCTCACGCCATCAAGCGATCTTGAGAATCAGAAAAAAATTGCGAAAACGATTTCATCTCCCTTTAAAAATTTCAAAACTTTTAGGAGAGGACAACGGCTCTTTCGAGACCCCTCTTAGTTTCATTTTTTCAAACACATTCTTGTAACGGGCCCATACATGCCCACATGTCAACAAAGCTAGAATAGTGTTTGAATTTCTGCTTTCTTAGATCAAAAAACCAAGAGAGTTTAAAAGTTTGTAACGGGCCCACACATGCCCACATGTTCAATCTAGGATAGTTTCATGCTTTTTCTAGATTAACTCACACATAGGGAGTTAAAGGATAGTAACGGACCACAATGTCCACATGCTAGTTTTCTAGGGCTTTTAAAATTCCGCAAGGTTGTACCAATGACA
>JASDQU010735274.1:299462-325341 GCA_032191745.1 Picea mariana
ATGCTCATGTTGTTATTTAGTTCTTGTTTAATTCTTGTTAATACCTTTATTGTTTTCTTTCTAACCTTTTGCATTACAGCTGTCATGACTAGAAGAGCCCAACTAGGCATGTAAGTGCTCACTTTTTTCTCACACATTGACGAAAAGAGCACGAACATAGACATCATCATCATTAAAACAAAGAAATATGTACACCACATTTGGATCTCAAAAAATATGTATACTCATCTATATATATCGGCCTCTCCGGCCATCCGAATGTTTACTTACAAAAAAAAAAAAATACATCGGCCCACAAGCCCGTGCTGCATCTCGGTACAAAAAATCATCTCACCAGCCTACATAATCAAAACAAAAAATACATACATACATCAAGGTCCCTCTAACGCACCCCCAGCTGCTCCTCCCTCAGGAGGAGGTGGTGGACCACCCCTACCTGCCCCAGGTGGTGGTGGTGGAACACCTGCAGGACCCCCCTGCTCAGGCGGCAGGCGTCTGCTAGTCATCGTGGCGAGCACAACTGCTCGCCGCACGATCGACCGCCATGGTGGCGGTAACCCGATACACTGCTTCAGGAACCCCTCGTCCTGGATGTGGGTCCACATGCCCTCAGGAACGTCATGTAAAACTGTCTCTAAACGATGGCGTACATCATCAAAATCATCTCCGACCACCGCCGGAGGAGCGTACGATGGCCCCGCACTAGGGTCATAAAAACGGTGCCTCTGCGCTGGTCTCCCGGGCTCTGTTGGTCCCCCAGTAGCCTCATCCCATGGATGCCTCCCTCCACGCGGCGCTCGATGCAACTCCACCTCGCGCCTGCGAGGTACCAAATCTGCACATGCAAAAAACAAGCAACAACAGATGGTATCAGTGTCGATACATCATAAATATAAAAATGATATATCAAAATCACAAAGCATAAATCAAAACCATACACACTCAACATACCTCGATCATCAAAAACCTCCCCAGGAGGCAATACCATGTCCGGGTCTCCCCGGAAGTCAACCCCAGCATAGGGGTACTGCAGCATAACCTTTGGCATCTGCCACCATATCTGCGTCTCCTGCACAGTAAAGTAGTGCCCACCTTCGCCACCTCCATGGAGAACAAAAATCAGAGACCACCACCTCATGCGTGGCTCTCGTACCCCTGGTGCCTCTAGTAGCACCCTCGGGCGCAGCATCGACACCCTCTCCACGAAATAGGCCACCAGGATGGAGCCAAATGCAAACTCCCCGGTGCCTGTGGACCGACATCGGTCCAGCTGCGTGATCATCTGTGCATGTAAGGTCAGACCCCAGGCGAACTGCTCACGGCCCACCACCACCCTCTCCATCAAAATCAGCTCGCCACCACTAATACGGTGGGTCGCTTGGGATCCATACACCCGAACTATCATCGCTGCTATGCAACGATGCAGCAGGGCATCAATCCCACTGATGCTCACTGATGTCCCAGTCATGTAGTGCTCGCCTGAGCAATATCGCTTGGCGACGGTCTGCAGAAGAGTGTCTCTCGAAAGCACAGGATCTGCTGACAATGGTGTTCCCCGGAAGGGGAGCCCAGTCAAAAAGTATATGTCCTCCACCGCATTGAAGGTGATCTGCTCTCCTCGCATGAGGAAGCAGTGCTGAGCAGGGCTCCACATCTCAATCAAAACCTGGATTAAATACTCCTATGCCCATAGCAACGGGCACTCAAAGAACTTTAGCAACCCACTAGTTGCTAAAGTCGCTCGCACTGCTGCTCGAACTATCGGCGGTGCATTGGCCACAGCCTCTCGTAGCTATGACCAGTCTCGCTCACGCCACCGCACGTCCATGATCACTGCTCGCTACCTGCACACAGCCCAGAGTCCTATATTATCTTAGGCAATCATCCAATACATCAAAATAAGCTAATTCTTCACCCTGAAACCTTGCCTCAAAGGCACGATTTTACCACATATAGGCGCGCACACATGTGCACCTGTTCACTATACAGGCGTGCATGTATGCGTGCCTGTTTTTCCCACAGGTGCGCTCGTGAGCGTGCCTGTCGTACCCACAGGCGCGCTCGTGAGCGCGCCTGTTCACCCCACAGGCGCACACTCATGTGCGCCTGTCTACCCCACAGGCGCGCCCCTAGGGCATGCCTTAACTTCCTACACATGCGCATTAATGCGTGCTTATTCAGTGTACAGGCGCGCACTCATGCGCACCTTCCACTGAGTCGCCTGCCCATTGGGGCCCACCCCCTATCAAAAAATCCCCCAAAACCCCCGTACGACCCCCCGTACCTACCTTACCCAAAAATTGGAAACCTATAGCTATGCAGGACGATCAGACCACTAACCTGAAACTCACACGCCGTCAATCGGGTACCTCGTGCTCCCTGAATCACTCAATCTCCTCTGAATTTGCTTGAAAAATCACTATTGCAGCAGGTACAAATGAGGTGGCAATGTGGGCCCTATAGCTATATATAGGCCTTTTTCCAAACTTCCCTTCCACATTCTGGGAGCCTACGGTGTCCATTTGACAAACTGTCTTCAGCCACGGGATCAACATCTCGCCGCCTACATCACGGCTGTCCTTGGGCCACTTTTTGTCCTAGGCCTTCGGGGCACCTTTTTTCCATATCATGGTCAGGTACGCACACGCATAGTCACATTTGTCCAATACAAGCTCATATCTTTGATACTCTTCAGATATTGTTCACTTTGGGTATTTGGTTGTTATGCGTGCAGGTACTTGCTCATCGATCATCGACATCATCCCTTCAGGTATATATTCAGCACTGGCATGTAGTGTATCCCACTGTATTGCATTTACATTTCCAGTCACACCCTCTGATTTTGGCCTTTAGGATCCTTATTCCCGGCTCTGCAGTACCCACACTTCCATTTGCATCTTCGGTACTGTAATCTGGTAGCATTCTCACCCACATGAGTTGTCCCATTCATAGCACCTTTTTTCACTTTTGACACTCATGATGTTCTTCATTACCCTTTAGGGATGGGAGTCCCGGTAGTCTTACATCATGTTGTGAATCAACCACATACTTCTTCTCCTCATTTTTCTAGCTTCCCATATGGACTCCCAAATCATCGCTTTATGGTTACGTTCTTTTTACCTGCACCTCCGCAGGATCATGAACCCACCATTTCATCCACCATCAGTTTGCCCATCTGTGAACCTATCTTCATTTCACCTACCTCATACAGAAACTCGCCAATGGGGCCCCCACCCTTCATCAGTTTCTCATGACAATTATGCCCTCCCTGGGGTATGCATTTCACACCGGGGCACCCGTTTCTGTATTTGTACACTTCTCCCCAAAATTATTTATTATTTATTATTTATTGTACAAACACCTTTACCTTCAATCATTACATTATTTGTCGTCACCGTTGGTGACTTGCTTTCTTTTTGGCCACACGCAACCCATGTCACCCTTGGATTGGAGTAGTACTTATCATGTACCCTTGCCAGCATCATCCATATCTTTAGAGTACCTCACAGGTCAGTTACCTCTACCCTCTGAATTTGTTCACCTTGTCCCGCCTCTGGCACAACTTAGCACCAGTCGTGTCGTCCCCCTGACACTCGACCTTGTTACCCAGTTGTGGCCACTGTTCCTCTTATATATCCTCCAACCAAGGGTAGTCTTGAGTCATCCCACTTCTTGACTTCATCCATGTACCTCTGCCACTTCCTCACCTCAGTAGATTTCATGGAGCACCTTTTCACTTCTGGGAGTCGCGTCCCCCTTTTGTCGACATCAGCACACTTTTCCAGAAGGGCGACAGTATCTTGATTCTCATTCTCTATTAATGAGAGATCTTGGACGGCACAGGGTGAAACAACATTGCTCCCTGCTGTTGTTGGCCCCCATAACATTCGACGCCAACACTCTCTCATGTTATGGTAGGTCTTACTTTGCGACTTTTGCAGTTATTTTTGTCATTTGCCGAAGACCTCTGAACGTGGTAGGGCCATCAATGCCCACATCATCGTCGCTGCTTATTATGGCGATCATTACCTGTTATTCAGAGTATGTTCCTTTGCAGAATCATCTTCTGCCTTTATCATTACCGCTCCCGAGGGCGCTGCAGTTGTCTACACCAACACTTACGTCATCTTTTTTCAGAGTTACATCACACGAGCATGGGGCATGCCCGCCTCATTTGTACACAGTTGTATATTTTTTCTACACGTCTCTCAGAAGGTCAAGCTACTGGTTCCTTTTTCCTCCAACGGATCGCTCCGAACGGTCCCACTATTGCTTTTCCTTACAGCAACATTCTCAGTAGAAGAAACATTGATGGATTTCGGCTATACGTATGCTCCTAACCTCATCCATCAGGGGGCATCTGTTATCACTGAAATTTCGTCTGCACATGGCGACAAGAACTCCGCATAATCAAAATAGCAGTGAAGTCATTCATGGCACTGAATTAGTTTCACAACATTCCAGAAGGGTCAAAAACTATACAAAGTAACCAAAAATTGAAAGGAGCTTTACAACAGTTTGATTCGCGCGCGCATGCGCAAGTCAAAAATGTGTTATTCACGCATGCGCGCTCGACGCACGGTTGTCAACACAAAAATGCACGCATCTGCTGAAACAACGCATTAATTGAATAGGTCGGCCTCCCAACCACTTACGTACCAGCTCCCAAGTTGATTTGACTCTCAAATCAGAGCCGGATCTGCAAAATCGACGAGTTAATGACCTAAGTAAACCCTAAAAGGGTCCCTGTTCACACTTTGAGAAGGTTACGTGACCGCCCAAGGAGTTTCTATAAA
This sequence comes from Picea mariana, assembly GCA_032191745.1. Taxonomy (NCBI): domain Eukaryota; kingdom Viridiplantae; phylum Streptophyta; class Pinopsida; order Pinales; family Pinaceae; genus Picea; species Picea mariana. The sequence continues at coordinate 304,259 of JASDQU010735274.1, forward strand.
AAGCTGTGAGGATACACTATTTTGGCAAGGAATTCTAAGCACTGTTATGTTGTTCAGATGGTTTAAGGGCTCATCCTTTAACAAACAACCCATCAGCTGCATCACCGAGAGTTCTTTCACTGCTATGCTCAGTTCTTCCCATTTGTAAGGAAAGCAAATTGTGTGAGGGCCCTGAAGAGCCTTCCGTTGGAGGGAGAAGGAACCTCTGGTCTCTTCCTTCAGCGTGCTCCGGTTTCATCAATACACCTGCCTGAAACCATTGGTGACACCTGTGTTTTGTGTTTGATGTTTGATGTTTGTTGTTTATTTTCACAGTTTTATTTGTTTTCAGTTGATATTAGATTGTAATTCCTTTTGTTTCTCTAACCCTATGCTTCATAGCTGTTATGCCCTGCTAAACCCAACAGGGTATGCAATCGCTCTCTATTTTCTCACCTAGTGACCATTTGAACGCGAACAACCCCGTTCCAGAAGCCTTTTCCCACCAAGCGACCTAATCCAACCACCGAGGGCCTTAATCTAGAAAGTCTGCAATACGCCCTTCAAACGATTCTAGAAGCCCAGGATAACTTGATGCCTCCTGAGATTCCTGAGGAGGTAGTTGAACAAGAGAYAGTTCAAGAAGAGGAGTCTTCTCCAAATATTTTTGGACACTTCTCGGATATCATCTTTCAAGCTAACTTCGAGACAGTCCATCCCTATAATACTAGGAGTAAGACAACAAACAAACCTTCTGCCAAAAACACTACGACTTCGCCTCCAAAGAAATCTAAACCAGCTGAGACTAAATAGAGTCATGTGAACCCTAACTTATATTATGATGTAGTTGAAGATCTTAAAAAGTTAAGGGCTAACATTTCTATTTATGAGTTACTGAAATTTCCATCTTTGTTACAAAAAATGTTGCAAAACATTGCAGAGAATGGTAAGAATGGTAATTCAAACAAGGTTGTTCAGAACAAAGTTCCTCAAAAGACTTCCACAAAGAATAATCCCGATCCTCATGATAAAGGAAGCCTTCCTGTAAATAATGTAAATAATGTAAATAATGTAGATAAAGTAGCTTTAGAAACTGTGAGTAAAAAGCCACAAACTACCACCCTTAGCACTCGCAGAAATGTACCTCCATTTTTGTTAACTTTCGAAATCTTTAATAGAAACGTGCACAATTGTATGGTAGACTCAGGAGCGTCATCCAATGTGATGCCCTGGTCTGTGTGTCAAAAGATTGATGCTGAAGTCGAACCATCCACCTTAAAAATCATCCAACTTGATCGAACCAGTGTTAAAGTCATAGGGGAATTAAGAAATGTGCTTATAAGATTATCATCTAACCCCAAGGTTCATCAAGTTATTGATATTATTGTTGTGGATATCCCAGAAGTGTATGGTCTATTTTTAAGCAGGGACTGGTCAGAGTAGCTACATGGCTATTTCGCGACAGATTGGTCTCACCTATGGCTTCCAGAGAACGACAAGCCCAACAAGATCAAGGTAAATCGTGAGCACTACCTTAAGTTCACGGTCACAGATTTGAATGATCCCAACGAACCATTTACACCTTTTGCTGATTCACATGAAGTACAAGGGATGGATACCTTTTTTGGCAATTTCATGGCCGAGGCTTCAGCTATCACCAATCCAGAACAACATTCCGATATTGTAGCATGCATGCAGCCAACGGCTTCCACACAACAGTCTCATGCACCCAATAAAAATCAAATTTGGTCTCTTTATTTTGACGGGTCAAAGTCCAAAGAAGGAGCTGGTGCAGGCTACGTTATTATCGATCCGGTAGGTAACAAAACATTGATTGCATGTAGTCTATAATTTGAATGTACTAATAACACTGCAAAATATGAGGCTTTATTGCAAGGTCTCAAAAAAGATTTAGACATGAACATTCAAAACTTGACTGTCTATGGCGATTCCAAAATCGTAGTTAGACAGGTAAGAGATTCTATCCACTGTCTGTCACCGCATCTTAAAAGCTACCAATCTGAGGTATGGAATTTAATGAATAAATTTTCTGCTTTCAATATAAATTCTATTGCTAGATTGAATAACTCTGAAGCTGATCTATTAGCTAACGTAGCTTCCAAACTCTTTCCTGCAGAAGGCTTCTCCCCGGATGCATTTTCCTTCGAACTATTGTTCCAACCATCTGTTCCTGACAACATCACAAACTGGAGTGTCTTTGACGATGATCAGCAGATTATTAGCTTTCTGCATATGGAAGAAGCTTTTCAAGGTGCGGTGATAGACGAGCGCACGCACAATGACAATTTGCACGATTTCACGATAATACCAGATCTAAGAACTCCTGAATCCTCATCGGACATGGTAAATTCGATCCCTAAATCTGTAGTTAGATTAGAGAAATTTTATGATTTTCAAGATAAATTCAAAAAATTGGTCAACTATAAAACCAATAGTTCCTCGTTATCATATGAAAAAGTAAACTTAGGGACTAAGGACAATCTGCAGTGCATTAATCTAGGGGTAGGATGTTCTGAGCAAGAAAAAGCTGCATTTATTAAATTGTTCAAATAATTTAAAGATGTCTTTGCATGGATGTATGATGACCTTAAAACTTTCGACCCTAACATCATACAACATGTCATTCCTATGAAACCCCAAACCTCACCCTTTCAACAGAAATTGAGAAAAATGCACCCTAAGCTTGAACCGACCGTAAAAAAAGAATTAAATAAACTCCTAAATGCTAAGATTATTTTCCCTGTTAGGAACACTCAATGGGTTTCTAACCTTGTCCCTGTCTGGAAGAAAAGTGGGGAAATCCGACTATGCGTCGATTTTCGAAACCTTAATAGAGCGTCTGATAAAGAAAACTATCATGTCCCACCCATGGAACAGATCCTTCAATAGGTATCTGGTTCTGAGAGGCTATCCTTACTGGATGGTTTCTCAGGGTACAACCAAGTCCTGATGTCTCCTCTAGACCAACTTAAAACTACCTTCCTCACCCCATGGGGCACCTATGCTTATCAAAAAATGCCCTTTGGATTGATTAATGTTGGTGCCACTTTCCAGAGAGCGATGGACATTGCTTTACGGGGCTTAATCAATCAATCCGCCGTAGTTTACTTAGATGATGTGACTGTATTTTCTAAAAAAAAAACCAATCATCTAGCTCATTTAAGAGCTGTTCTACAACGATGTCGTAAATACAACATTTCCTTGAATCCTAAAAAATCCATCTTTGCTATAGAACAGGGTAAACTCTTAGGATTTATTGTGTCGATCAAAGGGATGATTATCGACCCCGAAAGGACTCAAGTCATATCGAAGCTTTCCCCTCCTACATCCAAAAAATCTATGCAGTATTTCTTAGGCCAGATTAACTTTGTGAGGAGATTCGTCCCCAGTTTCTCCGAAATGGTCAGACCTTTACAGAATCTAATTAAGAAAGATGCCCAATATCATTGGGGAGCCTTAGAAAATCAAGCTTTTAATGCAATAAAGAAGGCCATAATAGACACTCCTTCTCTCATGAGCCCCGACTTTTCACAAGACTTTACGCTCTATACTTTTGCTTCTAATCGTTCCAACGTCGCCGTCCTAACTCAAAAGAACGTCGAAAAAACGAAGTACCCATTGCCTTTATGAGCTCTGCTTTCAAAGGCGTCAAACTTAATTACCCAGTGGTAGATCAGAAAGCCTATGCTATTTTTAAAGTAGTCAAGCATTTCCGATCTTATCTCTTGAAATCTAGGATGAAAGTTAATGTCCCTTACCCAGCCGTCAGGAACCTGTTAGTGCAAAAAAAACTAGGAGAAAAGAGGGCTAACTGGGTTACCTCCTTGCAGGAGTATGACATATAAATTACCCCAGCTCAAATAGTGAGAGGCCAAGGGTTATGCAATTTAGTTGCTGACTCAGCCGTAAGATAGCAAGAAAAAAATGATATGTCAAACCTAGGACATCACAATCAAAATGCAATCTGTTGTGCACAAAACTCTGTCAGTCCTTGGTATGATGACATAAAATTCTGTCTTGAACATGGGTCAGCCCCCGTCACCTGGTTCCCACTAAAAGAAGAGTGTTGAGACTAAAGTATTCCTCCTTTCATTTGGTTAATGATATTCTGTTTCATCAAAATTTTGATGGTGTACTGATGCGCTGTCTTGAGAAAGATGAAGCAGAAAAATTCTTACTAGAATTGAATGCAAGAGAAGCTAGTGGTCATTTTGGTGGCAACACCACTACCCATAAGGTTTTGAGAGCCGGTTATTACTGGCCCATGCTTTTTAGAGACGCCCATGCCTTGTGTCGTAAGTGTATTATTTGTCAAAAATCATCAGGGCGGTTACAGAAACCAACCTTTCCTTTGCAGCCCGTTTCAGTAGACTATCCTTTTCAGTAGTGGGGACTTGATATCATAGGTCCAATCAACCCGCCATCCTCACAACAACATAAGTTCATCATAACAGCCACAAATTATTTCACCAGGTGGTCTGAAGCTGTCGCGTTAAGAACTGCAAATACCAGTTAGGTAATTGCCTTTTTAAATTCGAATATTAACACTCATTTTGGTATCCTTGATTGTTTGGTATTCGATAACACTTCTTACTTTTCCTCTCTTGAGATGAGCGAGTTTTCTTTGGAAAAAGGAATTAAATTGAAGTATTCTTTTAGCTATTACCCCCATGGCAACGGATTGGCAGAGTCAACAAATAAGAACTTGATTAAAATCATCTAGAGTGAAAATCACAAAAATTGGCATAATGCATTGTTAAACGCAATTTGGGCTGATAGGGTTACACCAAAAGATGCTATAGGTAACTCTCCTTTCTTTCTTGTTTATGGCAAAGAAGCAGTTCTACCACCACACATTCTTCTTTCCTCACTTCAGCTATCACAAAAAATTCAAGAAGAAGATTGTCCCCCTTTGGAAAACCGAATTAACGCTTTGATAAAGCTAGAAGAGGTAAGAGCCCAAGATAAATGTAAGTTAGATTATCATCAACTAGTAGTCAAAAGATGGTTCGATTCTAACTCTGCCTTTGATAGGAACTTCAAAGTAGGTGACCTTGTTTTAAAATGGGACAAACCGCATGAGGGAAAGGGAGAGCACATGAAATTTCAAAACTTATGGATTGGACCATTTTTAATTGCTGATAAGTTGGGTCCCAGCTCTTTCCAATTGCAGAATCTAGAAGGACAACCTGACACCTATCTGGTGAATGGCCAAGCTTTGAAAATATATTTCAATTGATGACAACCCTTGTATATTATGTACATATTTTGCTTTTGTTTTCTTTTCTTTTGCTGTTTTGGTTTTGATTTCTCCTTTGTGCTTATCAATTTTTGTGTTTTTAGAAATACACATACCTGCATGCGAAACTATTCGGACAAAGAAAACAGAAAATTCCTTCACTAAAATGACCGCTAAGAAAATTGTATAAACATCAATTGTATACTTCTAAAATTTACATCTGTGTTGGCAAAAAGTTTGTTGTTTGAAATAAGTTAACTGATTTCGATCTCTGAGTGAAGCCTGTCACGATCATCTATTATCTTTTTACGTTGTCCCTATTCCTTAAGGGAATGAATCATAAGATGTCTTCCTGCCTTAGAAAGTTGGTTCTGTAAATGAAACATCTCTGGATCTTAATAAAGGATAATTCTAAAAAATTTGATGAGGTCTGTAAAAAATATGTTAAAAGATCATAATTTTCAGCGTCACCCCACTCGACTATATATTGTTAAAAAAACAAAGTAAATCATTACTAGAGCTGTGGGAAGTGCTTGTAAACCTGTCGAGATGCTGAAAAGGTTTGCTGGCAGTGGGTAAATGCATGCGTGACACCAAGACAACTTCACCGAGGTACTGAACAGGCCCGCTGGCAGCGAAGCAATATTGGGTATATGAAAATTGGCAAAAATGAGATAACATGACCTTAAAATGTCCTTTATTCTGATCCAAAACTTCTTGGCAGGATATAGATATCAGAGTGGGTTAAATGGAAACCCTGTCGAGGCTATGGACGCTTGCTGGCAGCAGTGGCTCTATCAACAGTATTGGAGATTTTATCTTTAATATCGTGGTTCGCTTGTCTTGAGATTGTTATCAGTTTTCATCCTTTAAACACTCTTGGAATATGTGGTTGATGAAGATGTTTACACGATTTTTTTGGTTGTCATTTTTGAGTTAGAATTTTTCTCGTTATCCTAATATGAGTTTGTTCTTTTTGGCAGAGATAACTGTTTCTACCAGTGTGTCGCCATTGTTGGCAGCCAATTCACATTTTTATACTGTCTTTATAAGTTACCTACACCAGTGTTTTGCAAACCTTGATTTTCGTCGCAATTTTCGAATAAAATGACACTATTATTTTTGCGCTATTTGCACACTTACCTTTGTTCTTGTTTTCATGGCTACAAGCGTGAAAACTTGGTTTTCGAAGTCACATTAAAATCATCACTGAATTGTTGTAATCATTGTTGTCGATATGCCCATTGTGTTTCCAATTTACTTATCGTTATACGATTGACAAGACTCCAAGATCCTTATTCATTTGGCATTATTATTTGTTAATATGACTTCGTTTTACAAGATTGTGATGATATTCTTTTGATCGAGTTTGTGAGGCATTGGTGGTTTGATTTCTATAGTTTTTAATCGATCCCCTTGACACATTGGTTTCATGAAAATGATTGGCATTGTGGTTATACCCTTGGTATAAATCATTTCATACAACGCATTTTTCATATGATCAAACCCTTGGTGTGATTTCAAATTATTTCTTTGGTTTTAAAACTATGCTAATATTATTTCTTGCACAAATGTTCGGTCGATTTACCATAGATTTCATTGGTTGATTGAATGGCATAGTTTTTAACCTATGCAATAGTGGGTTGAATAGTTATTTGCGTCGGTGATTGTACTATGGGATATGACTGTTGTGCATGGGATGAACTAGCTTCACCACCTTCGCACGTTCTATCATTAATGTTTTCCCCCTACCCCGGTTCACCTTTGCTAGTTTCAGGTAAGCCCGTGAGTGTTCTTCCCCTGCATATGCTGTGTTCAAACCCTGGCCCGTTCACCTCACTCACCGTGTGCTCCTGTCTATGGCATCGGTGGTGCGCATAGAGCCAAATGGTAACCAAGCTTTGTTACTGTTCGATGATGCCCGTAAGGATTTAGAAAACAACAGTTGGCTGGTGTTTATATAGAGGTTCAAGGGTTTCAACCTTTTGGTTTCCCAACAATTCACCCTCACCTTTGATGAGTGTAGGGCTAAAGTAGGTGACATACAACTTGAACTCAATGAAGAATTCATAAGCTCTGCTACAGGACTAGCAGCCACGGGCCAGCGATGGTTTAAAAACTCCAAAGTTGATGAGGTGTCGTGGCCATTACTATTCCTATCAAGGAAGGTTGTCTCTTGTGATAAAGGTATGCCTATTTCCACCCTCAAACCTAGGTGGCACGATCTTTTGGTAATTGTGAAACAATTTGTGACCTGTGAAGGTCGGTATGGCTTGGTTTTTCTATATCACCTCCGGTTATTGATGAATTTCATGGGCTATCCTTTGAACATGCCGCATTACTTCTTGCATAGTCTTTACAAGATGTCTATGAGGTTCAAATGTGAGAAGGCTGATAGCAGCTTGTTTCATCATGGCTTGATTAGAATCATCATCGTCCACCATTTAAACCTTCATAGTGATAATTGGAAAGCCTTTCTATCCAAAAATGGCTTTGCTAATCTAGAGTCTGCTCAAATCGATAAAGCTGCGGTTAGTGAGACTATGGTTGGGCCACCCATGCCTTTTCATATCCTTCTACCCCTTTCCAAACCCTCGGTTTGCCTTGACATTGACCTACCTGACATCATAACAGACAAGACTCAGGCTGTCAAGAATCCTGTGAGTAAAAAAGTCAAGGGTAATCCTACCGTCGACATCAAGGGTAAGAAGAATGCTCGATTGATATCGAGACTTGCCTGGAATAAACCTAATCCAAATGTTGACCAAAAGCCCATAGTTCTGAGCGAGGGCTCAGACTCCGATATCGAGCGTTTCCTAGTTGAAGAGTACCCCTATTCCCATGGCCTATGCTCTAAGCAACCCTATGACTATGTTTCTAATTTACCCCATGCCTAAAGAACAATCCTAAATACCCAGGAATCAAGTTGCACAGGGAAACCCCTAGTGATTTAAACAAACCCTTGCTTGTGATGTCGAAGCCCGAGAAAAAATCTTGTAGCCAATGTAATGTGTGGCTAGAGCGTTATTACATTGACATTCCCTTATTGCAATCGAATATCAAATCTTTAGAGAACCAAGTTACAGTGTTGTCGAGAGAAAGGGACAGGCTTCAAGCTAATGACAAGAAACAGAAAACCACTGGTTCGATTGTCTTCAGGAATGTCGAATCGGCAAGAACCTTCTTCAATTCCAAACTATCATAATCGAAGCCGTTTCTTATTGTCCAGGTATGAATTTCAATATGAGTTTTTCTTTGTAAGTTTGCTTGAATTATTGTAACATATTCGGTTTTGCTTCCAAATTAGCTCTGTTCATTTTGATTCGAAATGATTATGTTATAGTTTAAATGATTTTGTTATGGATCCTGTACAGTAGATTCACTTTACTAAACTCAAATGTATTTACGATTTGGTTATGTGATTTTTTCGTGCCCAGTTTAGCAATTCATTGGTTTTAGATTCGGTTTGGTTTGTTTTTGAATCAATGTTGTTCGTCTGATTTTGGATAGTCAATTTGGTTTGATTTCCATTATTTTCGTTTATTCCTAATAAACTCAAAACAACCCTATTGACTTCGATTTGCCAGGAACGACTCTGTTTTGTATTGAATTAATATTCTTGTTTCGATTCTGGTTACATTCGACTTGTGCAAAAGATCTATTTGCTAAAATCGTGGAGCTGTGTTGATTCATAACGATTGTGTCAAACCCAAATTGTTTTGATTCATCCATGTTTGATTTGATTTACAAATGATTGTTGCATGCCACAATTGGTATGATTGTTTGTATATGTTTAATATAGTTATATCAATTTTAAAAATGATCCTGTTGATTTCGTTTGGATTTGACAATAATTTTGTTGATGGCTTAAGCAACTATTTGTGTCGATTGGAATTGATTCATGAAAATAATTTCATTGCTGTCGAATTATTTGAGAGATTATGTTTACCCCAAATTGGTGGTAACAAACTGAATAGAGTGCATGCATCTCTGTTACCATTCGGTTGACCACGTTTTACTTTGTTTCAATTTGCATACAAGTGTCGATTTGAATGATTCTTTTGGTTTCTAATTAGCAATCAAATATTGTTCAATAGTTTGAATATATTCTTTAAGATTTGAATTGGTTTTGAAACGATTATGTGTTCAATTTAGACCAGCTACAGAATCGCAAGATTCTGTAGCTAGTCTTAAAAATTAGATTTTTGTCAATTATATCAATAAAATATCTTTTAAACTTGTCTATTTTTGTCTTCTTTCAGGTCCATATGAATTACAATGATCAAGTGGGCATGCCATGGCAGTTTAGGAGATACTTTGGATATGGTTTTGTTTTAGGTTGTTAGCTTGAGTCAGAAATAGAGATTTGGGATATTATCCTCATATTTTTGTAAACTATTTTGATAATTCCCATAGGGATGTTTTACCCTGTGGGAGGTCTTTAAATACTTGTCATTTTTTTGTAACAAAGGCCATCATCATCATCACTGTGGGAGAACCAGATTATGGATTTATGATTCAGACTGAGATGAAAGTTGATGTCTTGTAACATCTTTCTCTTTCAATATATCAAACTTTTGTTTCAAGTTTTCTGCATATCAGTTTGCAATTAATTATTGACTACTTTAGCTATCATAATTCTTTGCATGTTGATGTGATTTGATTTATATGTTATCCATATCTGATATCTCTTATTTAAAAACACAGCAATTATTCTGCTTCAGTTAATGAATTACAGGTTTACCTTTTTCGTTGAATGAATCATTTGTACAAATCTTTGCACATAGATTTATCTAGCTGCGACGATTTGTAAATTATAAGATTGATGTAAATTTTTATGTCTTGTTTGCCCTGTTATTTATATTTGAAGAGCACAACAACTTTCGTTTACGATAATCTCATGGAGAACTTGGTGCGGGTTTCCTCCCACCAAACAGCTGAATCAACCATCATACACAAGACAAACTTGAAGCATTACTTCAGGTTAGTTTGCTATTTGTCATTTAATAGTTAGCTTATTAGTATAATTTAAGTAGTTTAGTTAGATATATATACAGTTTAGATTCTTAGTTGGAATTTTCATTTTACTTGCTTAGCTCAAATGGTTTTTGTTCTATTTATTTTTCATAAAATTATAAAAAATCAAAAAACAATGGTCTCGCTATCTTAGGACAATTTACAAATGATTTTTGCAGGTTTTCATTTAAATCTGTAATTTGTAAATGTTGTACATTTGTGATTAAGATTTAATTCTATTGATAGTTAAATGTTCAATTTCGTAGAGTTATTACAGTACTAGATAGTAAATTATATATATATAAGTAGTTCAGATTTGTTTATTAGTTTTGTTTTAATTATTATTTTTATTTAGATTAGTTCATTTAGAGTAGTTTTCTTTTGTTTTTCTAGGACTTAGATCGGCTAATGGAGCCGCTAAACCCGTTAGGGTGGGTTATCCCAAACGACTTGGGTTATTTAGACAACCCCAGACCGAATCCACTCTTCCAGTTGGCGAGCGTTCATTTTCGCCCGTCAACAGTATTCCCAACTGTTAATGGCGAGAGAGTCTGCCACTAACGACTACAAACCTCAAGGTACTCATAAGACTCTAGATATCATTTACAGATAATGGCTGATGTCGATGGAAAGAGACTCACTGAAAGGAGAGCATTACGACATCTCTCATCAGTCAACACAAGGTACAAAGCAGGAGCTTCATGATTTGGTGGGAATAGGAGGAAGAACAAGTTCACGAACCAACTACCCTGTGCATATTTCACATGTGCCAAGTGCAAGTTGTACATGAAAAAACCCTCTGAATAGAAATAAATGATGAAAATTGCTGACAAAGGCAAGGAAACCACCAATAAGGCTAATGGTATCCAAGACACTGCATGAATCCCAATGTGTGAATAGATGTCTTTCCTTCGAACACAAGGAAAACCACCTAGTCAATGATCAATGATTATGAATGAGAAATGAGGGTCAGCATAAAGTTAAGTACGAGTTGTGAGTGTTAGCGATATTTCTTGCATAGGGGGGGGTAGAACACAAAAGAAGGGCTAAAAACCCACTTGTCCAAAGTTTCGGGCGATAACGCGCCCGTGGTAAGCAGAAAGCAAGACCGGGCGGTCCAGATTTGCGTGCCCAGATCGACGACGCATATTGGATTTCGGACCCCCCTTTGCCTTCCGATCTTTAAGCAGGGGGGGGGGTCCAAGATCGGGGGCGCACCTCTCCAACGTTCCAGATGAGCACGCCCGGATCAATGGCGATGAAGACCATTTCAGACCCCCCTCGCCCTTCTACCTTTAAGCGGAGGGGGGGGGGTCTGAAATCGTGGGTGCAGTTTCCGACGGCCACGATCGAAATACCCAGATCAACAGCGCTCATGCAACCCCGCTCTCCTCAACTGCCAAGTGATTAACCAGTGTGGGCTCACTTCCTGTCATCTCATTCCTCCTTCCACCTTTCCCCTGCTGCCGCGTGTCATCCATTCACCTCTCCTCTTTGGTCCGCGTCGTTTTCCCTTCTTCCCATCATCCGCTCATTTTCTGCCACACGTCCCTTTCCTTTCCACGTCAATCTCTCACCCAAAGATGAGTTCGTTTCTCCTGTCTTCTTCCCATCTCACTCGGGTGTCTCCCGCCATGGATCATCCTCTGTTCCCCCTCTCTGTTATCACTCTCACTTCCTGCCGCTCCTTCCACACGCTTCCTCGATGCCATCTCTCCTACCATACATCATGTCCTCCACGCTGGCCCTCATGTCTGTCCTTCAAGCTATTCAGTTGTTCCAAGTGGCAGCGCGAGAGGTCTTCCCTATCCCGAGATGCTGAGTTGGCCTGGCCGTTTGCAATCCCAAGAAGCAGTTATTGAAGCGGTTGAGGGTGGTTAGACATCGTCTCCGCCATAATGGGGACGTCCTGCATGGAATTAAAGGCACGTCGATTCGCCGATGTAACTGTCAGAAGATATATCGCGTCTGCCACAAATTGCACGATTATTCAAAGATTGCGGCTGAGTGTCAGAAGCCATGCAGATGCAAATCTTTTATTGCATTTTCTTGGTTCCACTGCTGTTGTTGTTCTGAGTATATGTAGGCCTTTTTTCCATTTTTGTATCTATCGATGGTAGAGCTAAGCTCCCGACTGTAAAGTTTCAACAAATACTCTGGTTTCCTAGTTATGCCTCTGGGTTTGAGATTTCTTGGTTTATAACAAACAGTTCTCTTTCTTTTCCATCTTTGTTTCATCTTATGCCTGAGGATTCACAGTAGTGCAACTTGTTGCAATAAAGGATTTGTTGTGGCGTTGTCGTGCCCTCTGGTTTTTGTATTTGAATATAAAAGGATTGTGTGTTCGAATGCATTCTTCTTTAGTCTGTCCCGAACCGGATGTCTGTGATAGACCTTGCACCCTTCTTGCGTAAGTCTTCCACCTGCTCACCCTTTACTACGACCCACTGTTTGGAGTTTATCAAGACCTCATTCGTTCATGCATGCCTGGTCTAGTTTCTGAGTTGATGCGATGCTGTTTTGAGTTTTCCTCCATTTGATCGCCCTTTAAACAAATCGTGACATTAAACTGATGGGCTTCGGGCTCTGCTCCTGCTAGCAATCCAGGGGTGACCTCCGAAAACCAACATTTCTGGCGCCGTTGTCGGGGACGAAGTTGAAGATTTTCCCTGGGAAGAACGACAACGACTAACTGATTTCTGAAGGTGCATCAGATATCAGAACTTTAAGATTGCTACTGTGCACCTGGCGACTCCACTGTGACAACTCCGCTGGGGAGAACCTGTTCCATCAGCTGTGGCTTCGAGAGGTAGACACACGAGGTCTAATCCACATTTGCCTTTAGCCACACCAGAGTAAAACTTAGAAGCAGTGCGCAGAAAGGGAAAGAGCTCTGCAAAATAAATTTCAGTCGCTGAAAAAGGTAATATGCCATCCCCTTATGTGAAAACTTCATTTTCACATTTTCAGCTTCCTAGTCGTACTTCCTCTGAGGTTTCCCGTTTTCTGAACTTTGGGAGTGTTCCTGCTGAGTTTTCTCCTTCTGGTCTGGTATCAGAGGGAGATATCCTTGTCACTCCCCCCTCAGGAGGTTTTCTTACTCCTCCTTTGATTACTACTGCTGCGCAGAGAGAAGCACTTGTACACCCAAGTCCTTTAGACTTCTCTCTGTTTTTCCCGTCATCTCCGGTGAGGACCTCTTTTCCTTCCTCACCTGTTCATACTCCATCTCCTCCGAGTTCTCCTCCACTTAATGTCCCTATGGCTGGTGCTAATCCCCCACAGAACAGGATGGATGCCATAGTCGCTGCTAGATATGCTCCTTTGGTCCTGCCTCATCCTATGAACCCTCTCCCTGCTGGAGACTACTTGAAGTATATGCCCAAGTTCACAGGGGAGGGAGACATAACTGCTGAAGAGCACTTGGCTGCTTTTTACAGTTATGCAGATAACCTCAATATTGAGAATGAAGATGTCTGGATGAGAGTCTTTGTCCAGAGTTTGGATGGCAAGGTTAGAAAGTGGTTCACGGGGCTGGCCCCTGGATCTATTGCTGGTATTGAAGCCCTGAACAATGTTTTCCTGAGGAAGTGGGGAGATAGAAAAGACTACATATATTACATGACTGAGTTCGGGTCCCTGAAGAAGCAGGAAGGAGAGTCAGTCTCTGACTTTTCCAAAAGATTTAACAAGATGTATAATAAGATTCTTGCAGAAATAAAGCCTTCCGAAGCCTCTGCTCAAATTTCATATGCTAGTGCGTTTGACCCTGATTTCTATCTCGTATTAAGAGAGAGGAGAGCCACCTCTTTAGCTCAGATGCAAGATGCAGCTATAGAGGTGGGATCTAATATATTAGCAACATACAGACTGAGGAGCAAGGCTAACACAGATAGAAGAAAAGGAAAATCAGAAGCCTCGACTTCTGATTGCACCATCCTTGGCCCATCATTGTCCCATCCTCAAGTAAACGAGCTGACCCAGCTGGTGAACATTCTGAAAGAAGAGATGGAGAGAATAAATATGGAAAGGAAACAAATGAATAAAGGCCCCCAGAACACTGAGAACAGAGGAGGTTTCAGAAGGCCAAATAATTTTGCTCCTCCAGCTATGCATAAAGAGAGGGAAAGAGACAGAGATGACCAAAGAATTCAGGCTCCCTTTCAGAATAACCTTGTAGCTGATGAAGAGGAAGCAGAAGCAGAGGAGCCTGAGCCTAAAATCCACTCTGTAGAAGTCAATCCTCCTTTCCCCCACTTAACTAAGTCAGCGTACGAGGAGTCTCTCATGGACAGTCAACTAAATGAACTAAGAAGAGGAGATAAAGTTGGCGGTGGCCGAGGCAGGTACAACCTGAGGTCAGAAAAGAGAGCAGCACCTGATGTTCCTGAGTCATCCACCAGAGCAGAGAAGCCTGCTGAAGAGACAACAGACAACCATAGAGGTAAGAAGGCCCAACCTCCCTCCCCTATTATTATTCAAAATCATGCTCCCAAGATTAGAGAAATCCTAAAGTTTACACCCTCCTTTAATTTCGAGCATGAAATCCAAAATATCAGAATCCCTGTGCCCCTCACTGAGTTAATCAAACATGGGGAATTCAAAAAATGCTTCTTCGACCTATTGAAATCTGAAGCCTCCAGCCCTTCCATAGACTTCATAAGCCTCCAAGATGAAAGGCCTGCAGTTGTCCTAGGTCCCATGGTAGAGGACAGAGATGATTCATCCCCTCCCTTCTACACTTCCCTGAACATACATGACAAAGTGTTGCATAATTGCTTAATGGATTCAGGGGCCTCCCACAATCTCATGCCCAAAGCCGTCATGGAAGAGCTAGGATTAGAAGTCACCAGAGCCTATCATGACCTCTATTCCTTCGACTCCAGGAGGGTACAATGTTTGGGAGTCATCAAGGACCTGGTAGTTTCTCTTTTTCAGCTGCCCATGAAAAGCATGGTCATGGATATAGTGGTAGCTGACGTTCCCCCCAAGTTTGGCATGCTGTTGTCAAGATCTTGGATTAAGAGACTTGGAGGAACGCTGCAGATGGATCTCACGTATGCCACCATTCCGGTCTTTGGGGGGGAACATATGAGATTATACAGAGAAGCCCAGCTAGCCTACATAGTCAGTGATGAAGAAAACCCCACTAATCATCCCATATATGCCTTAGACACTGACTTAGGATCTAGCCTCTTGCAATTCACTGATGAACCTGAGGCCCCTTTACAGATTAGAAAGAAGCTGAGTCTTAATCAGGGGATGCCTCCTCCAACCACCTCTATTTGGAAGATGTTCTTTGATGGAGCCTCTTCCAGTATAGGTGCAGGTGTCGGGGTAGTATTCAAATCTCCTTCTCAGGAAACCATATCACTATCATACAAGCTGGAATTTGAAGTCACCAATAATGTGGCAGAATATGAAGCTCTGGTTCTTGGATTAAGGGCTGCAAAAGAAATGGGAATCAGGGAGATGGCTGTGTTCGGGGATGCAGAATTAATTGTCCAACAGGTCAAAAACGTCTATCAGACCAAGCACCCTCACCTCAAGATTACAGGAACGAGGTATGGGACCTTATTGATAGTTTCTTCCTGGCTTTCAACATATCTTTCATTCCAAGGGAAGAAAATGCTCCAGCCGACTTTCAAGCCTTCTCGGCTAGTTTGTTCGAAGCCCCTGCGCTACCCACTGACAGATCAGAGGTGGAAATAAGATACAGACCTTCTGTACTGGACAATGTCAAACATTGGAAGGTATTTGAAGATGATAAGGAGATTGAGAAATTCCTCCAATCCATTGATGACTTCTCTGCATCACGCATAGATGAGGACCCTGATGAGGAGCCTGACCACCACCCTGGGGAGTTGTCGAATAAATTTTCTGACCATCAGATTATTCAACTGTCGAGCAATCATATACCAAGAGGGCTGATTCCATTAGAAAGATTGTTCAATGGGAACGGTGTAGCGATGAAGGGCAGGATTTCAGGTGATGATGCTGATACGACTGAGTGCAACATAGGTACACCTGAGGAGCCCAAGTTGGTCAAGTTGTCAAAGAATTTGACTGAGGAACAGAGGAGCGAATATACAAGGTTGCTGAGGGAGTTTGCTGACGTGTTCGCATGGACCTACGAAGACCTCAAGACATATGACACGTCAGTCATTGAGCACAAGATCCCACTGAAGGAGGAGGCTAGACCTTTCAGGCAGAAGCTAAGACAGATAAATCCTACGTTGCTACCTGTCATGGAGAGGGAGGTGAAAAAGCTGCTGGATGCCCAAATCATAGTCCCCTTAAGGTACTATAGCTGGGTATCCAATTTGGTCCCATTGAGAAAGAAGAGTGGAGAAATCAGACTCTGTGTCGATTTCAGGAACCTGAACAGGAGTTCAAGGAAGGACAATTACCCCCTGCCCAACATGGAGCGTATACTGTAGAGGGTCATTGGTGCATCCAGGATATCTATGATTGACGGCTTTTCTGGTTACAACCAGATATCAGTCATGCCCGAGGACAGAGAAAAGACTGCCTTCACCACGCCTTGGGGCACATTCATGTATGCCGAGATGCCATTCGGGCTGATGAACGCAGGAGCAACGTTTCAGCGAGCCATGGACATAGCCTTCATCGGGGAAAAGGATAAGTTCGTGGTAATTTATTTAGATGACATAACAGTCTTCTCCAAGACTGATATTGAGCATCACTCCCACTTGAAGAGAGTTTTCCTGAAGTGTCGCAGGTTTGGCCTTTCCCTAAATCCCAAGAAATCATTGTTTTCCATGCAAGAGGGGAAGCTGTTAGGCCATATAGTCTCAGCAGAGGGAGTGAGAATTGATCCAGATAGGGTAGAAGCAATTCAGGACCTGTCACTTCCCAGATCCAAAAAGGAGGTCCAAGCATTTTTGGGAAGGATTAATTTCCTAAGAAGGTTTGTTTCGAATTTTGCTGAATTGGTAAAACATATCACAACCATGCTCAGGAAGGACCATGAAATAAAGTGGACTGCTGAACCCAGGAAGTCTTTTGACCAAATAAAGAAAGCATTGACTGAGGCTCCTGTGCTGATCAGTCCAGATTATTCTAAGGATCTTATAATATTTTCTTTTGCTTCTTTCGATACAGTAGCAGCGGTCCTATTGTAGAAGAACGATCAAGGGCAAGAAAGCCTATTGCCTTCTTTAGTAAGGCGCTGAGAGATGCAGAGCTCCGCTATGAGATCATGGAGAAGCAGGCGTATGCCTTAGTGAAAGCTCTCAAAGCTTTCAGGGTCTATGTCTTACACTCAAAAATCATTGCATGTGTCCCTTCAACCTCTGTGAAGGACATTCTTATACAGCCTGACATAGATGGAAGAAGAGGTAAATGGATCGCCAAGATCCTAGAATTTGACCTGGAAATTAAGCCCACTAAGCTAATAAAGGGGCAGGGTTTGGCCAAGCTGATGGCCGAGTCCAATTATAAAGCCTTGGGAATTAACCTCGTCAATGAGCAAGCTGAATCATCCAGCCAGGGTTCCCAAAGCACTATACCTCTAACAGAATGCCCCTGGTACAAAGATGTTTTGTATTTCCTACAGGAGTTGAGACCACCCGATGGGATGGAAAAGAGCAAGGCGAGAGATTTAAAGCTCAAAGCTGTCAGGTATTGTCTTATCGGCCAAGCTTTGTATTGGAAGGATCCCCAGGGGATATTACTGATGTGTCTAGACCCGCAGCAGGCCCAAAAGGTTATATATGATTTCCATAGCGGTCTCTGTGGAGGCCATTATTTTTGGAAAACCACTGCTCACAATATCCTCCGAGCTGGGTACTACTGGCCCACCTTATTTCCTGATGTCTGCAGGGAAATTAGAGCTTGCATCAAATGTCAGAAATTCTTAGGAAAGCAGCAGCTCAAGTCCCTGCCATTGAAACCTGTGGTGGTCTCGGCACCCTTTCAGCAGTGGGGATTGGACTTTATCGGGGAAATTCACCCTCCCTCAAGTGGCCAGCACCGATGGATTTTGACAGCAACCAACTACTGCACTAAATGGATAGAAGTTGTCCCTACCAAAATCACTTCTCACAAAGTAATCATCAGCTTCCTGGAAGACATCATTGCTAGGTTTGGCTTCCCTAGCAAGATTGTCAATGACAATGCTTCCCCATTTCGGTCTGAGCCTCTGATCAAATTTTGTGACCAATTTGGAATTTCACTGATTCACTCCACTCCCTACTATCCCCAGGGAAACGGACTGGCAGAGTCCTCTAATAAAATCTTAATCAAGCTTATCAAAAAGCTATTAGAGGATAATAAACGAGCCTGGGATTCAAAGCTCAAATTTTCACTTTGGGCCGACCGAGTGACAACGAAGAAATCCCTGGGTCTCTCACCTTTCTTGCTTGTTTATGGGATTGAGGCGGTATTCCCCACTCAGCTTGCCTTGCCTGTGGCAAATCTTATCCATGACTATGAGGGGCAACCTAACCATGTGCTCAGAAGAATTCATCATATGGTGGAGGTGCAGCAGATCAG
Organism: Picea mariana; assembly: GCA_032191745.1. Classification (NCBI taxonomy): domain Eukaryota; kingdom Viridiplantae; phylum Streptophyta; class Pinopsida; order Pinales; family Pinaceae; genus Picea; species Picea mariana. The sequence continues at coordinate 323,031 of JASDQU010735274.1, forward strand.
AGAACAAGTCCTGGACAGAGCTTACAACCGTCAGCAGAAGATCAAGCAGGCTTTTGACAGAAAGAACAAGAAGAAAGAGTTCGAGCAGGGTGATCCGGTGCTCAAGTGGGATGCACCCAGACAGGAAAAGGGAAAACACAGTAAATTTGATGCCCTCTGGTTCGGGCCTTTCAAGATCCTTGAAGTGTTTTCGAACAACACGTACAGGTTGCAGGATCTGGAAGGAAATGAAGTCTTCAATGGCCCAATCAATGGGCATTTCTTAAAGAAATGTTTTCTATGAGCCGCAGTCGGCTCATTTTGTTTTGTGTTGTAAATATTGTTTTTTGTTTATGTTTTGTTTTCCAGACTAATAAATGACTCCATAGCCCAACAGCAAAGGCACTAAGTCTGCAAAAGAGTTCTTAGAGCATCACAGGGACAACTCTATCCCCCATGGAGCCAAATGTTAGTGATATTTCTTGCATAGGGGGGGGGTAGAACACAAAATAAGGGGTAAAAACCCACTTGTCCAAAGTTTCGGGCGATAACACGCCCGTGGTAAGCAGCAAGCAAGACCAGGTGGTCCAGATTTGCGCGCCCAGATCGACGGCGCATATTGGATTTCGGACCCCCCTTTTCCTTTCGATCTTTAAGCAGGGGGGGGGGTCCGAGATCGGGGGCGCACATCTCCAACGGTCCAGATGAGTGTGCCTGGATCAACGGCGATGAAGACCATTTCGTACCCCCCCTGCCCTTCTACCTTTAAGCGGAGGGGGGGGGGGGTCTGAAATCGTGGGTGCAGTTTCCAATGGCCACAATCAGAACACCCAGATCAATGGCGCTCGTGCAGCCCCGCTCTCCTCAACTGCCAAGTGATTAACCAGTGTGGGCCCACTTCCTGTCATCTCATTCCTCCTTCCGCCTTTCCCCTGCTGCCGCGTGTCATCCATTCACCTCTCCTCTTTGGTCCGCGTGGTTTTCCCTTCTTCCCATCATCCGCTCATTTCCTGCCACGCATCCCTTTCCTTTCCACGTCAGTCTATCACCCAAAGACGAGTTCGTTTCTCCTGTCTTCTTCCCATCTCACCCGGGTGTCTCTCGCCATGGATCATCCTCTATTCCCCCTCTCTGTTATCACTCTCACTTCCTGCCGCTCCTTCCACACGCTTCCCCGATGCCATCGCTTCTACCATACATCATGTCCTCCGCGCTGGCCCTCATGTCTATCCTTCAAGCTATTAAGTTGTTCCAGGTGGTAGCGCGAGAGGTCTTCCCTATCCCGAGATGATGAGTTGGCCTGGCCGTTTGCAATCCCAAGAAGCAGTTATTGAAGCGGTTGAGGGTGGTTAGACATCGTCTCCGCCATAATGGGGACATCCTGCATGGAATTAAAGGCACGTCGATTCGCCGATGTAACTGTCAGAAGATCTATCACGTTTGCCACAAATTGCATGATTATTCAAAGATTGCGGCTGAGTGTCAGAAGCCATGCAGACGCAAAGCTTTTATTTCATTTTCTTGGTTCCACTGTTATTGTTGTTCTGAGTATATGTAGGCATTTTTTCCATTTTTGTACTTATCGATGGTAGAGCTAAGCTCCCGACTGTAAAGTTTCAACAAATACTCTGGTTTCCTAGTTATGCCTCTAGGTTTGAGATTTCTTGGTTTATAACAAATAGTTCTCTTTATTTTCCATCTTTGTTTCATCTTATGCATGAGGATTCACAGTAGTGCAGCTTGTTGCAATAAAGGATTTGTTGTGGCGTTGTCGTGCCCTCTGGTTTTTGTATTTGAATATAAAAGGATTTTGTGTTCGAATGCATTCTTCTTCAGTCTGTCCCGAACCAGATGTCTGTGATAGACCTTGCACCCTTCTTGCGTAAGTCTTCCACCTGCTCACCCTTTACTACGACCCACTGTTTGGAGTTTATCAAGACCTCATTCGTTCATGCATGCCTGGTCTGGTTTCTGAGTTGATGCGATGCTGTTTTGAGTTTTCCTCCATTTGATCGCCCTTTAAACAAATCGTGACATTAAACTGATGGGCTTCGGGCTCTACTACTACTAGCAATCCAGGGGTGACCTCCGAAAACCAACAGTGAGGGACTCCCGGTCCTGATGAAAAAATCTCTGCATGGGCACCAAATGCAGTAGGGGATCTAACTAGGGCACCCATGTTTGGTAAGTCACTACCACTTGATAATGACACGACTTTATAGCAGATGGAAGGTTCTGTCTCACAAAAAATGGGTTTGTACCTAGGGCATAAAGAGCGACAATCATAGGATAATGAGGAAATGCATAATGGAGTGGATACTTATCCTATATG
>JASDQU010735274.1:417016-431692 GCA_032191745.1 Picea mariana
TGTAATCAATATGGGCATCGATAACTTCAATGTCAATGAGGATAGTTTTTCCCCCAAGTTCTATGGGGACATTTTGACAAAGCCCTGTGGAAGATGTTGGTAAACCGTCGTAAGCTCGAAGGGTGATGTCAGAGGGTACTAGCTCAGGGGAGCCAATTTTCTGCCATACATGTTTAGACATGATGCATGTGGATGCACCTTCATCGATGATACACTGATAACTGTGGTGTTCCATATCTTAACTGGTATCTGGAAGGCTACTTGGGCAGGAAGAAGTGGTTCTTTGCTATCTGAATCAAATGTGATCAGTTGCATGTTGGCTGGGTTGACTACCCCCAAGGAAGAAAGAAAGGATTTTTGATGTGATGGACATGTTTGGAGGACTTCCAGCATAGACATGGATGCAGGAGACTAGGCTAAGTCATCAACCAGACTATAATTATGAGCAACCCTAGCATGAGGGTTATGCACATTCCACCGTAAAGGCATAAGTGGTATGCGGGGAATGGGTTTCGCGTTAGGACGTGGAATCATCAATGGTTTTCCTCCAGTAGCTGGAAGTTCTTATGAGGTGGTTGGGGTAGAATCGGGAGGCATACCGTATTGACGGTTGTGGGTTTGCAGAATAATTTTTTCGCTGGTGAGGAGGACACTGCGATCAACCAAATTCCTGGGTTGAGTGGCACCCGAGTTTGGATATTGACCCATTTGTGGTGGGGCAGGGTTGATCACTTGTTGGGTGTTCATCACACCTTGGTATGAAATTGGGTTTCAAAACATCCAGAGGCAGTGGTTGAAAATACTGTTGTGGGGCCTACTGAGGGGCAGGTGGTGCTGGAGGGCCCTGTGAGTTCATGGATGCCCTCATTCGTTGGAGATCAGGAATTTGGGGGAAATGATGAGTATAATGTCCATAATCACCACATATAGCACAAGGGAAGTTAGTTTGAAGATTTTTGTTCTTCCCTTGTCGTGGTTTTTTTTTATTGCTGCCCCCTTGGGGGTCTTGGTATCGGTTGCCCCCAGCAGGATTGTTGTGGGGGTCATTCCCTCCTAATCCTGGGTTGTCATTGTTTTGGTATTTTCCTTTCTTCTTATGATTCAGATTGGCCGTATTCAACTGTTCAAATGTATGAACCTGTTGAATGGGAAAGGGTTGAACAAAGTTGACACCGACATGTAGTTGTCCTGGTGGAGGATTAACCGGCTCAGGAGGACCAGAAAATGGGAAATATGGATTGTTCTGTGGATAGGATCCATATGGAGTATAGGAAGTAGAGGTACTTCCACTACTTCTAGGGTTATATCTAGGGGTTGAGGGTGGAACCGTACTGGATTGAGAGACCGGATACGACATGGGTACCAGTCAGGGTGCCCTCAATGATTGAGGAGGAACAATAGGATATGAATGTTGGTAAAGGGGAAGAGTGTAATAAAATGGACCTCCATATATAGGTGGATTTTGGGGTGTACTGTACATAGGTGGTGGTTGGATGTACAGATTGTTGTGTGTTGTGGTACTAATCAATCCATTTGCTGAGTGAGACATCCCAGGTTTGTCCTGGCCAAATGGTATGGGTCTTAGGGAGTCAGGCAGTGCCATATATAAGTATCCAGACTGTGCGTAAATGAGGTCATACTGTTGAGCCTTGCTGATGGCTTTCTCTTCATATTGGGGGAAGGTGGAGGCCACATCTTTGGCAAGGAGGGGAACAAGTGATATGAGAAACTAGTCGAGGCATTGTTGCTTGGTGGTTTCTGCTTTACATAAACCACGTCGCCGATGCCATTCATGAATGTGGTCAGCGATATGTGTGGCTGAGGTTTGTTTAAACTCATAGAGTAATTCTAAACCATTGTCGTGGTGAATTGGTGGTTGAAAGAAGGTCAAAAATTTTTTGGCCAATGATTCAAAAGTCACATGGGACCTTGATGTTTCGTCGATATACCACTTGGTTGATGGACTGGTGAGTGTACACTGAAATAACCTTAATCAGACAGAGTTGTCCATGATGTTGTTTGAAGAGAACCATAGGTGGAAGGTCATAACATGGTTGGTGGGATCTTCAATTGCCTTTCCTTCAAACTTGGGAATGTTCGAAGGTAGTTTGGTAGGAATTTCTGACCATGTGGGGTCATGCAATATAGGATCGTTGGTGAGATTACTTAGATCCGATATGTTGAGGTAATCCAAGTATGGAATTTGGAGTGGTGGTGGAGGATTATTTCCAGCCATGGTGTGAGTGGTTTGTGTACCTGACCCTAAGGGGTGTTAGGTGGGGTTGTACTTCCCCCTTGAGAAGAATTCCCCCCCCTGCTTCTTTGTAAAGGAGAGCTAGTGGATGGTTGACCTTGGGAAGTGGAACCAAGTAAAGTGGAACCAAACAAAGATGATCCCAATATAGTAGCACTCACAGGGGTGTGAGCGGGTTGGGTCGAAGAGCTGGCAAGACTAGGAACTCCTCCTAAAAGAGGAGGGAGGTTTTGCAAGCATCTGGAATGGTGGGGATTATGTGGGTCCCTTATGATGTTAGACTAGAAAAGTGGATGTGTGCAGATGGTGATGAGAGTAATAACATGAACAAGAGTCTTTGTTATAATTTTGGACCTTCACAAGATATCTCACAATCGTATGTAATCACAAGGGAATCATACATAAATCATTTGAAAAGAAGCATACATGTGGATAGGTGGATTTTTTCCATGTGGGAGAGCAAAGAAAAGAAATGCTAGTGTCCTAAAAAGACGTAACACCCTTCCTCTAAAAAAGCACTGGACCTTCCAATAGCACATAACAGTGGGGTTTGAATCCACTGGAAGAGGAACTAGTGAAGGATGAAACAATGAGTTATAATGAGGGGTAGAGGGTGCATACCCCGAAAGAGCCAGCGATATTTCCTAATAGCCACACAAAATATGATCAAGGTGCAATTGCAACCCACAATTGCCACCTGGGTATATGTCCTAGAATTTGGTCACTAGGTCCCTCAGTCAAAGTGCAACATTTAGATTTTCGCCATCAGAAATGGGTCATGAGCTGGATCCCATCCAAGAGGTGGGTGCCTCAAGGGGGGATGCACAGAACAACTAGACCTCGGCCTTTGAACCTTCATGGGTATCTCCCTGCCTTATGGTGTAGGAACACTTGACTTGGAGGATTTTAAAGTTCCCTATTTGTCAACATCTAATGTTTTGAAGATGTGAGAACCAAATAATGGGGAGTTATTTGGATGCCTATCCTCGAGATCCTACCTAGACTAAAAACATTCTTTTGGCACCTCCTGTGGAGGAAAACTTAGTGATTTTTTAGAAAATTTTTAAATGTGGTTGTTTGAGACATTAGGGTTGTGAACCAATCGCGTTCAAATTAAGTGGGAGTGAATAGTTCCTTCAAGAAAAAGTGGGACATTTCAGGATCCCTTTGGAGGAAACCTACTTCAACCTCGACAATTAGAGGTGAAACTATGTGAGTGAGTAGTGAATTTGTGTTAGCAAGTGATAAAGTGTGCCAAATTTTTAATAAGTTAGGTGTCACCTTACAACATGTGGACTTTGTGTGGTCCTTACAAGTCTTGATTACCTATCTTACTAGATGCCATTGGTACAACCTTGTGGAATTTTAAAGTCCCTAGAGAAATAACATGTGGACATATGGGTCCTTACCAATCCTTTAAACTCCCTAATGTGATTTAATATAAGAAAGCTTTAAAAACTATCCTATATTGAAAGCATGTGGGCATGTATGGGCCCATTACAATAACCTTTAAACTCCCCTAGTGATGTAAACTAAGAAAGTAGCTTCAAACTATCCTATCTTTGCAACATGTGGGCATGTATGGGCCCTTACAAATTTAAGACATTTTGAAAAGAAACTAAGAGGGGGCCCTAGGGGGGCTTTGTCCTCTCAAGATTTTGTTTTTAAGGGAGATGAAATCTTTCCTCAATCGTTTTTCTGATTCTTAAGATCGCTCTATGGTGCGAGGGAAGAGCATACTCAATGATTGAAGTTTGATTTCTGGTCCCAATGGAAGTGTTTATATATGTGATAGTGAATGATTCCAACTTAACTTTTACAATCAAAACAAGCCATCCATGTGGAAAAATGAAAGCAAAAAGAGGAAAATGATATGGTTTTTAAACTCCTAAGTGCCTATGTTTTGACTAACCCTTCATGTGGAGAGGGAATCTAAGTTTGGTGCATATTACAATTTGCATAGAATCAATCTTTAGAAGGCTATAGGCCTTCAACAAATCATAAAAACCCTTACAATGTTGGATTTTTTGGACAGATGCACAGGTCGCAGAGTAGACAGAGGCGCATGTGGCACCAATGCATAGAGAAACAAGGACCTGTTGGCGCACTATGCACAAAATGCGCTGAGAAACACAATGCTATTGGTGCACATACTCGGAAGACGCGAATGTGGGTTGAAACACCCACACACATTATGATATACGACTGGGAAGAAAATTTTGAATGAAATTCCCTGATTTCAACTCCGAATTTAGATTTTTGCAGGTAGGCTTGGGGTGGTTATGATCCCTGCAAGTTAAATAGATAAAAAAGAAGTGCTCAAACAACCCAAATAGGGAGGAAATTGATACCTTCCCCAGTATGGTCACCAATCTATTCTATCCTTTTCGTCACTTGAATGAGAAAAAGAGGGACACTTGCAAGTCTAGTTGGGTCAGCTGGACAGGACAGAAGTGAGTGTAAGAGTTAAACACATCAAGCACAAGAAATAAATAAACAACTAAGCTAATAACAACTAAAGAAACAAAACAAGGGGCCCTTTATATAGCAAATCTTTGAGGCATTATCCAACTGGTCTTTAGTGTAAACAAGGGGCCCTTTAGGGCACCCTTAGGTCTTTGATCAACCCCCCACTCGGATTCAACTCAGATTTGAGGGTCAAATCGACTTGGGAGTTGAACCAGAAGTGGGTGAGGGGCCTACAAGAACCATAAATGCTCCTTTCTCAGGTGTGTGTGGATTTTTTCCTACACAGTTCCGCATCAGGCGCATGTGCATTTTTTCTGACATTTCTAACCTGTGCATGTGCACGCGCTTCATGTAGTGCTTCTATGCATGTTAATTTTTTAACTAGTTGTATAGTTTGTGCCCTTTGAAAATGCATTTTTGGGGCTATGAATGAACTAATAGGTGTTTGGAGATGTTGGATTCCTGTAACCATTTGTGGATGAAATTTCAGTGATAACATTAGGCATACCATAAGAAAATGGGCTAAAATCCATAGGGATGGACTGAACATTGTATCTTGGTGAGTGGCCAAGAGACCCAAAGGGGTTCGAGGCTGTAGCATGAGCATTAACTATAGGCCGAGCCATATTAATGATAGGTGCCTCTGGTACTACAACCAGGGAGGTTGCAGAAGTCAAAGGGGTGCCATTAACTACAGTGGGTATGGGAGTCGAAGGGCTCCCCAAATTCTGAAGACCAGGTTTAGTACTCATCTTTGTAGAATCACACGTCTGAGCGATGGATGTGTGTGTACCACGTGTAATGAATCTACGCCTTTTAGAAGGAAAGGACATGAAATTCGATGGTAACTATAACAAGCGATGAGACCGATGAGGCAGTTGGTATGACTCCAGGATGACTTAAGACTCTAAAGATAAAATGTATATCCTAAGGAAAACTAGTAAGCAAAGAGCACAGCAAAATTCAAATGACCAATATGCATGCAAATGGGCTATAGTGGCTGAGTGGCCTCCCTCTCTAAAGAACGTATGTCTCGTCCAAGAGGCACTTGAGATTCCCTGCTAAAGATCGGAGGTAAAAAAATTACTTCTATGAGCCCTCGTGGGCTTAACAACCAGTCGGTCAGATCCCCCCGGAGAGGTAATCCTCCATAAAGGTTGTGTGTTGTCTGACCCCTATCTAACCCAGGGTACTTTTAGAATAACCCATGCAAATAACCTATGAGATACCTAAGTCAAGCAACTAATAAACCAATGTATAATCGATGCACATGTGAGCAGTCATAAGTTCGGATCACCGTATGGGTAGGGTAGAAAATATTGAAACCTTGAAAGCATCGCCTCTCACAGAGGTATGGGCACTAGCAAGATCCCCTAATAAGAATAAATCCATAGAAATATCTTTGACGCTAGGCGAGTATCTGGGGGATATCCCTTCAACCAACTTCGCGTGACCTCGTGATTAACTATGCTGTGAGAGGTGCCTCATGATCTTACCAATTATACAATGGATATATCCACTCCTTGACTGAGACACATATGATGATTTAATTTCCTTGGAGAAGTTTACTCACAAAATCCTATTCCAAGGCACTAAATCCTAGGCTAGTTTGTGCATCCTAGAAAATCAAATCATTAGTATTAAATTTTAAATTATAGCATTGATTTTATGGCTGTGATTACTCAAAAAGGTATATGGTGATGAAACAAATGGTGTTATGACTCTACAATAAAATTAAATATGAAAATAATGCAAAGTCTAAGTTTCAACTTTTGATGAATGATATGCTCCTAAAACTGATGCAATTTCCAAATTCAAATCCGCGATTCAGAAGTAAAGATGCAATCTTTCACTATATGCACTAAGCTAATGATAAAAATCTCAAAAGACAAAAATACCAAGTGTTGGTCACTATAATTGCTCAATTAATTTCAAACAACCAAGTGATACATAAATTATCAACCCAGGGAAGTCTGTTATTTCAAAGATAACCACGCACTATATATGCTCAATTCCAAAAGCAACTTAAAGTTGTAGTAAAAGAAACTATACTAATCACACTTGCTTGAATGAACTGAAGTTCTGGATCAAATCATAGGAAAGCAACCTACCTATTGCAGATTTTAAAGATTAATCTATGGAATCCTGGATTACATTAAAATAATACTTGCAACAGGAAAGAACAGTTGTTCTGCAACAAGAGAACATGACCCTTACTCTCAACAGAAACTTCAGTACCTTAATTCTGATTAACACTCCTTCATGAAAACAGTAATGCAAGAGAAATTAACTCTATCTAACAGAGAACAAGGCCATCTAATTCCTTCCTTTCTAAGCAGGAACTTTTAACCCTATTTCTGATTAGCACACTTGTGAGAAATAATCGAGATCTACAGAGAACAGGATGTTCTGATTCCTTCCTTTCTGAGAAGGAACCCTTAACCCAATTTCTGGCTAGCACACTTGTAGAAGTAATCAAAATCTATAGAGAACAAGATATTCTGATTCCTTCCTTTCTGAGCAGGAACCCTTGACCCAATCTCTAGCTAGCACACTTGCAAAAGTAATCAAAATATACAGAGAACAGGGTGTTCTGATTCCTTCCTTTCTGAGCAGGAACCCTTAACCCAATCTCTCACTAGCACACTTGCAGAAGTCATCAAAATCTATAGAGAACAGGATGTTCTGATTCCTTCCTTTCTGAGTAGGAACCCTTAACCCAATCTCTGGCTAGCACACTTGCAGAAGTAATCAAAATCTACAGAGAACAAGATGTTCTGATTCCTTCCTTTCTGAGCAGGAACCCTTAACCCAATCTCTGGCTAGCCTCATAAAATCATCACACAAGATTGCTACTAAAAAGAATTACGAAATTCATTCCATAAACTAAGACAGAGTTCATTAGTGTTTCAGCAAAGCGGAATTCATTAGAATTAGTGTTTGAGCATATGAAATTTAATCACACATAAACAGATATTATACTAACACACTCTATAATTAACGGGTGAATCTTGTGAAGAAGGTGGGCCCTCCCTTCTCACAAGATTCCTCTGGAACGGGAAAGCTAGAGGAAGATACTCAAAGCAGTCTTTTATTCATCTATCAAAATATCATGTTACAGTCTGAAAATGAAGTACACGTCTCTCTCTCTCTGAAGCTTTCAATACATAAAACTTGGATTCTTCAAATGAAGAATTCCCCCTATTTAAAGAGGGAACCCCTTCGATAAAATATATCAAAAATTACAATGTATATCTGAGTCCTATCTTTAGTCGGATCTTCTTTCTAAACCAGAGCAAGATGTCCTAGTCTCATGCAACAGAAATGCTATTACAGGAGCTGGATGAGATATTGTTGTTTCGACTGGAGTAACAACTTCTTCTCGTAGCTGCCGATGTTGTTTCAGCATCGCAATTCATGGGTTGTTTCAGCGACATGAATTGCGCTCTTGACTGTGTCGGCTTTGTTGCTTGTTGACTGCTGACTGTAACGGCTTCCTTTGTGTTTCAGCATCGTTGGTTCTGGAGGTCTCCTCTGTGTTTCAGCATCTGTAGCTCTGGACTGTGTAACAGCTCTGTGTTTCAGCATTTGTGACTCCGGACTGTGTGATAGTTCTGTGTTTCAGCAACAGTGACCTCGGACTGTATAGCCTCTTGTGTTTCAGCAACAATGACCTTGGACTTGTGTGACAGTTCTGTGTTTCAGCAATGAGGCTCAAATGCTAATCTGCAGTCTAATCAATGGTTAAGTCCGAAAGTATTGTAAAATATTATGCAAAACAGATTAAACGTATAGTAATGAGAAGGGACTTTGTATACCTTTGGAATGATCAGATGAAGTGATAGTATGAGTCTAAATACAGGTGATCAAGGGTAAAATAGTGGAAAAAAGTATAGGCAAAAAGGTACATTGTGTGTTCCTAACATCCCCCCCCAACTCAAGGTGTTTCATGTCCTCAGGAAACTCACTCTGAATCAGAGTCTGAATACCGACTCTGAGCATGTAAGTTACCCAAGCAGTAACTTTGGGAGGTACTGTTCGTTGGAGTTCTGAACCCCTGGACCTGCTGTAGTCTTTGCCATGCTGTTGTTTCTGCCTTCTTAGGCAGCTTATAGCTGACTTGATACCTTTCTATTGGCAACCAGAGGATGGGGAAATAAAACCGGTACCCTATCCAATTTTTAGCACAATGTCTAACACACTGGATGTAGCTGGGTATCCTGGAAATTGCTACTTCTAGGTTGGCAAGACCAAAAGGATTGTGCTCTTGTCTCTTATCCATGGATTGCTGCCAAAACAGGTTATTAGCCTGGAGGGCAGGAATCTTTATGGAACTGATGATGTGTTGACAATCTTGGAGCACTTCTGACTGTAGCTGTTGAACATGTTCAGTCACCCCTGGTTGTTTTAAGAACTCATAATATTATGTGATAAAAGTGGCTGCCCTTTGAGGTTCTGGTCTAATCCATAGGAGGCGATTATCTTCATTGTGCTTAGCAGCCAAAAAGTCATTTTGCCACAAAATCTGATTATAGAGAAAGGAAGTGAATGCTCGAATTTGAACATCCCCAACAATGGGATTTATGTTTAGCAGCATGTTTTCGGGAATGGCCTCATTATGGAAGTATGCCTCACATAAGAGGTGCTGATCCCTAGTAGAGGTTGCTACAAAATTCTTGAAAAAATCTCTTGGTTGTATTACTCCATGGGGTTTACCTTCTATAATGGTTTTGATCTGAAACCATGTGATTCTCTCCATAAGGAATAAGGAGTAGTTACAAGATGGCTTTCTTGTGGCGAGTAGCTTCTGTACGAAATCAAATATGAGGACCAATATGCCTTTCAAGTCTTTGTTCTTCTCCTTGAGGTCACGAGCTTCCTGGCGTATCTATTCTGATGCTTCCCAATTTGAGAAAGTATGATTTATCCAGGTTTGTCTGTGCACTCGAAGGTTTTTGGCCTGTGTTTCAGCATACTGTTTCTTCCATTTTTGTATTTCTGTGTGCTCATCCCATAGCTGAGTTTGTGTTTCAGCGTTGGAAGTAGTGGGATTAGGCAAGGTTTGAGTACATTGTTCCCTGGAAGTGGAGAGATTGATCTGATTGGGAGGTACAAATTCCTCCATGGGTATTGTTTGCACAGCCTTGTTGACAACAGTAGGGGCTTCTCTTGCTGTAATGCAGGGTTCTGTCTTGATCCTGGGAGGGCCTGCTAGTTCTTGTGTTGCAGTAGGTTCCGTTTTAAGCTTGCTAGGGCCTGTTGGTTCTTGTGTTGCAGCAGGTTCTTCCTTGAATTCAAAAGGTGAAGGAGTAGGGGCTGCTCCTGGCACTGGAACTTGAATCACCTTATAGCCTGCCTGATAGTAAATATCTCCACATTGGCAACACATATATTCTTTGCACAGGCTTTCTGTAGTTTGTTCTGATAAGGTTGCTATACGACTTAAGGTGTATGAATTGAGTTCCTTTTCGTATGCTTCCTTTGCCCTGGCTAGTTCCTGCTTATATGCTTCCAGTTCTGATTTTAAAAATACATTTTCCTGCAAGACAGATGCCAATGTTTCTTCTGGTTGTTGGGGAGGAGCAGCAGGGATGGTGGCTGTTGCTTGTGTTTCAGCTTCTTGGTGAAGGAAAAGTAAAGTTGCAGCACCCTCAACCTCTAAGTCCTGTATATCAATTTTAGTATCAGCGGCTGGTTCTTGTGTTTTAGCCACTGAATGGGTAGCTGGTTTTTCAACCACTTTGCTTGAGGAGGGTGGTGTTGCAGCATCCTGGGCCTATGATTCCTGTAATTCAATGTCAATATCAATGGATGGTTCTTGTGTTTCAGCCACTGGATGGGTAACTGGTTGTGTTTCAGCTACTTTATTTGAAACAAATGATGTCTGGGTGTCTGGTTCCTGTAGCTCAATTTCAATGTCAACGGCTGGTTCTTATTTTTCAGCCGTAGTTGTTTCCTATGTTTCAGCTATGGCTGGTTCTTGTGTTTTAGCCACTGAGTGGGTAGTTGGTTCTTGTGTTTCAGCTACTTTCTGTGAGACAGATGATGTTACAGTATCCGGGGCATCTGGTTCTTGTGTTTCAGTGCCCGTGGTTGGAATAGGCAAAGATCCCGGGATTGGGGAGGTTAAAGGTGTATGGGGTATTAGTCGAATTGGTGGGGAATCTAGGGTAGTGGTCACAAAGGGTGGCCTTGTTGAGCTTCTTGTTCTCTTTTTTCGAAAGAAGGGTAGGAAGAGGGGAGTTTGCTTCCGTTTTCGTGAAGGTCGTTCTTCAATAATGGGGCAGGAGGGATTATTCGGTTCAGAGTCATCACTTAGAATATGAAGGGCGGGGGTGGATGACTCTGGTGCGGTATGCGGTGGTTCTGGTATGGTAGGGGGACTGGTTGGTTGTATGGGTGGGCTATTGGGTATTTCGGGGGAATCTGGGAGGTTTTGCGGTTGCTACTCCATAGGATTTTCAGGAACTTCGGCAGCTGGTTCAGGGTTTATGGGTGGGTTGTTTAATGGAAGGTTCTGTTGGGAAAAACCCCTATGGATGAGTAATTGAACGAGACGGTGGTGGGTAAGTGACAGTGTTGGATCTTTGGCCTTTCTACAGTAATGTGCCATATTTTTCAAATAGCCCAGCAAATAATAGGGAATATTGACCCATCTGTTATGCCTTAAATGAGAAAGTAGGAGAAAGTCGTACTGATACACTACTTGATATCGACCTTCACAGGTCAGGTAATGCTTGATAAATCTAGCGACCTCCGGCCATGGGGGTGGCAATGAGCTGAGCTGAACACTCCTTCCTTTCAATTCAATTCGTTTCCTGGGCAGGAAGAAGTTCTGCTGAACATTCCCAATGATGTGTTTTCAGCTGAACTTGCGAGTGCCGTTGGTTGGGAGGCCTGAAACTTCTGCTATGTCTTCCTCGGTTACTGATATTCGGACCCCTTTGACGACAGAATGGTCCTCCTGAAGATTTCGGGTGAATTGTAGGACTTGTTGTTCATTATATCCTTGAAGTCTGCGGAAGTAATTGAGACACCCTGCCTGCTGGAAGATTTCATACGCTGTTGGATAGTGTTCCAGCAGCGCTGTGGTGGCAGGTTCATTTCATATGACAGATCCTCCCATGGCTACTGGCTTGGTAATATACAACGTCGAGAGTTTGTGTATCAGCTTCTGTAGAGTGAGTTTTCCGAGCGACTTTATGTAAGAATAATGGTTAAATGCGCGAAAGGGTGGTGAATTAGGGATGACGGCGATGAAATCGGGTGTAATGATGGTATCATGGATTTGATGTGTACTTCCCCTCCCGTCAAGTGCGGTTAGTACTAATTGCACTTGAATGGTCATAATTACGTAGAATCTTTCTCATTAACTATAGCCTAATTGAATTACATAAAATTTACATACCTCGCCTTACCGTTTGATTCATTCTGCAAACAACATATCATGCCTATCAGTGGTAGTCCTGTTGTGGCGGCGACTTTTGAATTGTGTCGAGGATCTGTTGTCTAGGAGGTCAAACTATAATCTGAGGGCGTAAAAGCTTGTTGACGGACGATGGTGAAAGACTGGTGTTTCGGCAATAGAGAAAGATGAAACAAGTGCTGTAGATGAAGAACTATTGGGCAATGGTGTTTCAACATCTAAAGAAAGTCAAAAGTGCTGAACGATGGTGTTTCAGCATTGGAAGAAATCAAAAGTGTTGAACAATGGTGTTTCAGCAACGGAAGAAAATCAAAAGTGCTGAACAGTGGTGTTTCAACATCAGGAAAAATGATGAAGAGTTGTTGATAATGGAGTTTCAGCAACAGAAGGGAAAGGGCGAAACAAGTGTTGGATGAAGTTGTTTCGTCAATGAAAATGGTGAGGAAATGGCAGACTAGAGTGTTTTGGGAGTGGGAAGAATGAAAAGTGTTGAACAGTGGTGTTTCAGCATCGGGAAAAATGATGAAGGGTTGCTGGCAACGGTGTTTCAGTAACGGGAAAAAAATGAAAAGTTGTTGGTAATGGTGTTTCAACAACAGAAGGGAAAAAGGCGAAACAATTGCTGGACGGAGTTGTTTCGTCGATGAAAATAGTGATGAAATGGAGGACTGGAGTGTTTTGGGAGTGGGAAGAATAAATAAATAAAATATGCTGAACAGTGGTGTTTCAGCAACGGAAAATGAAAAGTTGTTGGTAATGGTGTTTCAGCAACAGAAGGGAAAAGGTGAAACAATTGCTGGATGGAGTTGTTTCGTTGATAAAAATGGTGAGGAAATGGGAAAAAGTGGTAAAAAGGTTGCCGAGCCATGATGGGGGAAAAGGTGTGGGTTTTGTGTTAATGAAGGAAAGGGGGCAGATTGCTGACAGTGGTGTTTCGGCAACAGAGAAGAGTCAAAAGTGTGGAACGGTGGTGATTCAGCAGTGGAGGCAAGTCAAGAGTGTTGAAACGGTGGTGTTTCATCATCAGAAGAAAGTCAACAGTGCTCATTAGTGGTGTTTCAGCATCATGAAAGCTTGTCTTTTTGAAGTAGGATCGTCCTCTCCTAGTGGCTGTGCTTCGATCGGGATTCTGCAAAAATCGACTGTAGCATGGTATTTCTTGACAGGGATTATTAGTGAATAAAATCTAATCTAATCTAATACTAAAGAAAAATATCTTAAAATAATTAATTGCTATTAGGGGTAGAAACCCCCTTAATGAAAAGAAAATGAGTGTCTGCCATGCACGTGGCCTTAAAATCTTCTTTAGAAATAGGTCGTTGGTACAGACGGAGCTGATGACCATTTACAAGTAACGGAGTTCTGGAGTCATCGATTGTGAGGAGCCTTACTGTTCCATTGGGGAAAACTATGTCTACTTCGTAAGGTCCAAGCCATCTTGTACGCAGTTTCCCTTAAAATTCTTTGAACCGGGAATCATACAGTAGGGCCCAATTACCTTTTTGGAACTGCTTGTTCTTGATATTTTTGTCATGCCATTGTAATTTTTGCTGTTGAATTATGGTTGTTTGCTGAATGGAATCTAGTCTTTTCTCCTCTAGTTCATTAAGCTGCTGCAACCTGGCTGTCTGTGCATCGGTTAGATCAAGGTTGATAGCTAAAGCAGTCCTTAAGGTTTTTATCTCAAATTCCACAGGAAAAACAACACTCTTTCCATAAACTAATTCATAGGGAGAAAATCCTGTAGTATTTGTCCAGGTAGTTCTGTAGGCCCAAAGTGCTTCAAGGAGCCTGTAGGACCAATCCTTTCTACTTTCCTTCACTGTTTTTGTGAGAATGGCTTCTATTACTTTGTTTGTGCTTTCCACCTGTCCATTGGCTTGGGGATGGTATGGTGTAGTCATTCTCTGCTGAATATGATAATTCTGAAGGGTGGCTTTGAACCCATGAGAAGTGAAAGGAGGTCCTCCATCTGTAACTAATTCTCTTGGCATTCCAAATCTGGTGAAGATGTCTTTAAATAAGAAATCTATAACTGCTTCTTCAGTCGCTCTGTGGAGTGCCTTGGCTTCCACCCATTTATTCATGTAATCTGTGCAGACCAGTATATAAACTTTTTGATTGGATGGAGGGTTGATGGGTCCTATGAATTCTAAGGNTTTATCTCAAATTCCACAGGAAAAACAACACTCTTTCCATAGACTAATTCATAGGGAGAAAATCCTGTAGTATTTCTCCAGGTAGTTTTGTAGGCCCATAGTGCTTCAAGGAGCCTGTAGGACCAATCCTTTCTACTTTCCTTCACTATTTTTGTGAGAATGGATTCTATTACTTTGTTTGTGCTTTCCACCTGTCCATTGGCTTGGGGGTGGTATGTTGTAGTCATTCTCTACTGAATATGATATTTCTGAAGGGTGGCTTTGAACCCATGAGAGTTGAAAGGAGGTCCTCCATCTGTAACTAATTCTCTTGGCATTCCAAATCTGGTGAAGATGTCTTTAAATAAGAAATCTATAACTGCTTCTTC
>JASDQU010735275.1:30702-42143 GCA_032191745.1 Picea mariana
AATAATATTAACCCATTTCTAGGTCACTTAACCTATTTTCCTTATTTTTAGGGTTAACCACTTTCCATAAATATTCCTTCTTGATTTTGTCACCTTACTTTATCATTTCTTGATTTTGTCACTTCTCTTGATTATTTAAATAATCCACCTTGAAAAAATAATATTAACCCATTTCTAGGTCACTTAAGCTATTTTCCTTATTTTTAGGGTTAACCACTTTCCATAAATATTCCTTCTTGATTTTGTCACATTATTTTATCATTTCTTCTTTTAGGTCACTTTGACTTCTTTGATTTTGGGGGCTTCAAGACTTCATGTGAGGGTCCTTCATCTTCGTAAGGCCATAAATCTCAAACCAGGAGGAGTTATGTGACATTCCACATGCCACCAAAAATGGCATAACAAGCACTATCCATCTAGGATAGTTTCACCAACAATTTCCTTGATCTTCATCTCGTTATTCCTCATACAAGCATGCGTCCTCCAACCTTTCTTCTAAGATAAATCAATCCATAAAGCGTCTTCCCGTGAGGGATTTCACCATAAGGGGACGACTTTGGAGTTCATCCGTTTGTACACCTTATCAATCATGATAAGACAATAATGAGAGCATGGGTCCTCCAACCATTCTTCTAGGATAAATCAATCTGCAAAGAAT
The DNA here is from genome assembly GCA_032191745.1 of Picea mariana. NCBI lineage: Eukaryota > Viridiplantae > Streptophyta > Pinopsida > Pinales > Pinaceae > Picea > Picea mariana. The sequence goes on from JASDQU010735275.1 coordinate 31,361, forward strand.
CTTCTTGTGAGGGCTTTCACCATAAGGGGACCACTTTGGAGTTCATCCATTTGTGCACCTTATCAATCATGATAAGACAATAATGATTCATCTATACATTTTTCCAACAATGCATCATATACCAATGGAACCACATCGATCTATCTTCATCATGTATCAATGACAACTCATTGATCCATATTCATCTATGCATTCTCATCAAGGACAATACATATTATATTACATAAATCATCAGTCAATCAATCATTTGACATCAATCAATCACTTGACATCAATCAATGACATCAATCAATCAAACCATTGGAATCAATGACAACATGATCCAATAGGAACTACCTTAAGGTTGAATGTGGAAAATGTCAAATCAAGAATTTGGCCATTGGTAGCCCCTGAAAATCATGGATTTGGAAAGATGCAAAAATTCCCAAGGGGAAAAATACCTAGGCACAATTGCTTTTGATATATAGCATATGGGAGGAGGCAGGAAACTGTCTAGTATACTGGGGAAGGGATTATCACTTGTTGTTATGAACATTTGTTTTTGAGTGTGAGGCAAGGAGAATTTACCAAAATTGAAGGACTATTGTTGAGGAGGAGTTCAGACTTCTCCCTCATGGATTCATGGTCAGGCTAGGGGGTGAACAAGACAAGTAATGTGGTTGTTCTATTCTAAGGTTGGGAGGAACTTGGATGTTCCATTTGTTGTTCCACAATTGTTCAGATATTTCTATCTACTCCTCTGTTCAAATGTTATTTGAATTATTGGATGCTAGATTTTCATCTGTTTAAATTGTTCTGTTTTATTAGATTATCATGGAATGAAATGAAACATGGGATAAACCCTTATAGTTTAACTGTAGCTATTGAGAAAAATGTTCTATGTATCTTGGCTGGAATGAAATTGAATTATGGAAATGTATTAGGAAATGTTAGTGATAATTCTTGTCTTGGGATCGAGAGCATTTGGATCTACAAGTTACACGAGAAGTGCCTGAGCGCAGCATGGAAAAGTCTCGTCTTTCGACTTCCAATAAAGCGAGCGGGAAAAGTAAGTCGTCAACGGCCAGGGTCCATGTATAGAGCAGATCAACAATCGGTGGGTAATCGCGGTTAGCAGAGTTGCGCTAGGATTAGCGCAATGGATAGCGCTTATATATCACCAAAAAAATCTCATCATTCAGGACTCAGGCCCACAGTATCGCTGAAGTGTTTTCAGTCGTCCATCCAAAGGGGACACTTGACAGCAAGTAGAGCCATCTTGACGCCTCGCTCATCGCAACTCCAACGCGCAAAAAATAGCTTCATCATACCCCAATACATGAAGTAGAGAGAGAATTTAGGACCTGGGGCCCACAGCAGCGTCGGGTGAAGTTAGGACCGTCATATCTAGAGGGCGCGTGGCGCCAGATTAAGGTCGTCTTGGCATTTCACTCATCACGATTTCAAGAATCAAGGATTAACTCCTTCCGTTCACGAACGCCGATAGCACTTTGGGGATAAGTGTGCGGTCACAGCCCATGGTCACTTGTGAAGGAAAAAGCTGTTCAGGAAGGGCCGAAGATGCCATGCATGATTCACAGAAGGAATTTCCACGACCTCCAAGTGCCATTTGATCCAACCTCGGTCCTGGTTTTCGCTTAGAGAAAATGAAGGCAAGAAAGGGTGGTTGAAGCCTCTCATCATTCATTAAATGCAAAGAATGTAGGGCCTGGCAAGCGGACTGCTCGAGAGAGGCCTGTGTACTCATTTATTTTCAGAGAAGCCATGTCGAGTTCCCGACCAGCCGGAGGAGGACTACACATGCTAGCTCAGCATTTACTTTCCCAGCTACTCTTCCCCTGCATAGGCCATGCGAAGTTAAGGAGATGTCTGATGATGGACTTCCACCCAAATCTTGATTGAAGAGACGCTACGCCTTGGAGGGTGAGCGCGCCTCTGTTGGGCAAATCCGCCCAAGTATATGTACTCAGCTTTGGTATTTTGAAGGTATCGATGGTAGAGCAGATCTCCCTACTGTAAATTTTAACAGACATTCTAGTTTGTTGGATATGCATTTGTATATGAGATATCTTGTTTTATGACAGATAATTTTTCTCGTTCCATCTAATTTTCGTCTCATGATAAGAGAGTTTGTGATTGACCGAGTCGCGCGAATTATTGCAGTTCTGTTATGATAAATGATTTATCATTGCATTATTGTATTCTTTGGTTTTCTATATTTAAGTGCAAGAAGACCTTGCATTTGGATGCCTTCTTCTACAGTCTGTTAGGAACCTGTCGTTTATAACAAACCTTTGCACTCTTCCCATATAAGTCTTCCACCTGTTCACCCTTTACTACAACTCACTGTCTGAATTTTATATAAGACCTTAGTCACCGATGCATGCCTGGCCTAGTTTTGGAGTTGGAATGATATCGTTGAGTTGGCTTCCATTCGGTCACCCCATGTATAAACAAACCATGACATAAAACTGATGGGCGTCAGGCTCTGCTCCTGCTAGCAATCCAGGAGTGACTTCCGTCACCAACATTTCTGGTGCCGTTGCTGGGGACGAAGTTGAAGATTTTCCCTGGGTAGAACGACAATGATTAGCTGATTCTGGAGGTGCATCAGAATCAGAATTATCAATATTGTTTGTGTGCACCTGGCGACTCCATTGTGACGACTCCACTGGGGAGAACCTGCTCTATCAATTGTGGCTTTCAAAGGCAGACATACGCGGTCCCATCCATAGTTGCCCCTAGCTACACCTGAAACCGATCCAGAGGTGGTTCTCATAAAAGGAAAGGCCCCTGAAGCAGAAGCTTCGATCGTCGAAATAGGTAATCCACCATCTCCTTCTGTAAGAACTCCATTTTCTCCTCCTTAGTTTCTTAATAGACCTCCTTCAGAAGTTTCTCATTTCCTAAATTTTGGGAGTGTTCCTGCTGAGTCTTCCCCTCCTGGTCTGGGATTGGAGGGAGAAATCCTTGTCACTCCCCTCTCCTCTGAAGCTATACCTTGGCGTAGACCCACGACCACAAAAGATTTCCCCACTCCTGCACAAGGAGGAGAACCTACTGACTTGAGCTTGTTAGCTTTCTCCTTAAATCCTCTCTTGTTTCCCACTCCACTTTGAGACTCATCCTCAATAACCCCTTTGCGAACCCCTTCTCCTCCAAATTATCCTCCACCTAATATTCCTATGGCCAGTGATAATCCCCCTTTGAATAGAATGGACGCCATAGTTGCTGCTAGGTATGCTCCCTTAATCTTACATAATCCCATGAATCCTTTCCCTGCTGGATATTACTTGAAATATATGCCCAAGTTCACCGAGGAGGGGGACATAACTATAGAAGAACACCTAGATACTTTCTACAGTTAGGTAGACAACCAGAACATTGGTGATGAAGATGTCTGGATGAGGGTTTTTGTCCAGAGCTTGGATGGTGAGGTAAGGAAATGGTTTAGAGGATTAGTTCCTAGATCTATTGCTGGAATTGAAGCCCTAGATAATGATTTCCTGAGGCAGTGGGGAGATAAGAAGGATTTCATGTATTACAAGACAGATCTTGGGTCATTGAAGAGAGAGGAAGGAGAGTCTATCCCCGAATTCTCCAAGAGATTTAATAAAATGTACAACAAAATCCCTGCTGAGATAAAACCCTCCGAAGCCTCTGCAATGATCACTTACTCCAGCGCTTTTGATCTCGAATTCTACCTACTGCTAAGGGAGAGAAGAGCTGCTATGCTGGCCCACATGCAGGATGCAGCCGTGGAAGTAGAATATAACATATTGGCTGTCAACCAACTCAGGAACGCAGGTGATAGAAATACGCCCAAGAACAGGCATGAAACTTCCTCATCTAGTTCCTCTCCCCTTCCCCATCAGACAGATGATATAGCTAGAGCAATAAAATCGCCTGCTGCCAAGGTGGAGAGGTGGGAATTAGAAGGGAAACCCATGTACAGAAATCCCCAGAACACTGATAATAGAGGTTTCAGACGGCCTGCTAACAATATGCCTCAGGTTTTCCCGAGGAAACAAAGGGGAAAGGACAGAGAAGATCAAAGGGTTCAAGCCCCCCTTCAAAATAACCTAGTTGATCATGAGGAAAGAGAGGAGATAGACGAGTTTGGACCTAAAATTCACTGTATTGAAGAAGCTCCCCCTTTTCCCCATTTGACGCAGTCTGCATATGAGAGATCACTGATGAGCACTCAAATTCATGAGTTGGGGAAAGAACAGAGAGCCGACCACACTTCTAACAGATATAATCTCATATCGAGAAGGAAAGAAGGAGACTTCGATAGCCAAGACCATCCTCTCATAGTAGATAGGCCTACTAAAACTGCAGCAGCCACAACTAAAGAAAAGAAAGCTCAAAGCACCTCGTCAGCAGCCAAAGAGCCTGTCACTGAGGTAAGGGAAGCTTCTAAACCTATCCCCTCCTTCAATTTTGAGCATGAGATTCAGAAGATTAGAATTCCTGTACCCCTCTCAGAGCTAGTTAAAAATGAAGATTTTAAAAGATCCCTCTCCAAGCTGCTACAATCCAAGTCCCCCCATCCCCCCACTGACTCAGTAAACCTTCAAGATGAGAAGCCAACCGTCATCTTAGGCCCCATGGTAGAAGACAGAGATGACTCACCCCCCCCCCTTCTACACATCCCTGAACATACATGATAAAGTGTTGCATAACTGCCTCATGGATTCAGGGGCTTCCCATAACCTTATGCCAAAAATAGTCATGGAAGAATTGGGATTGGAGGTGAAAAGAACTTATCATGATTTATATTCCTTCGATTCAAGGAGAGTGCAGTGCCTAGGAGTCATCAAAGACCTGGCGGTTTCCCTGTTTCAACTGCCCATGTAAAGTGTGGTCGTGGATATTGTGGTAGCCGATGTTCCCCCCAAATTCAGTATGCTGTTCTCTAGATCGTGGATCAAAAAACTGGGAGGGACACTACAGATGGATCTCACATATGCCACCATTCTGGTCTTTGGAGGGGAATAAAGGAGATTATACAGAGAAGCCCAGCTGGCCTATATTGTCAGTGATGAAGCAGACCCTACCAATCATCCCATATTTGCACTTGACACTGACTTGGGGTCTAGTTTGTTGCAGCTTACCGATGCCCCTGAAAGCTCTTTACTAATCATAAAACATCTCAGCCCTGATCATCTGATTTCCCTTCAAAGCTCCTTTGTGTGGAAGATGTTTTTTGACGGAGCTTCTTCTAGCGAAGGCGCTGGTGCTGTAGTGGTTTTCATATCACCTTGCCAAGAAGTCATGTCTCTATCATACAAGCTGGAATTCGAAGCCACCAACAATGTGGCAGGGTATGAAGCTCTTGTTCTAGGTATGAGGGCCGCAAAGAAAATGGGAATTAAAGAGATAGCAATATTCGGAGATGCTGAGTTGATTATTCAGCAGGTAAGAAATGCTTATCGTGCCCATAATCCACAGCTTAGGAATTATTGGCATGAAGTATGGGACCTTATTGATAATTTCTTCTTGGCTTTAAACATTTCTTTCATTCCGAGGGGAGAAAATGCTTTGGCCGATTCTTTAGCTGTCTCAGCTAGTGTGCTCAAATTTCCTCTGCCACCTATGGTAGAAAATGATGTTGATATAAGATATAGGCCCTCGGTGCCGGACAATGTCAAGCATTGGAAGGTGTTCAAGGATGATTCTGAACTCGAAAGGTTTCTCCAATCAGTCGACAAATTTTTTGTTTTGCATATTGACCAGGATCCCGACCTAGAAGGTGACCCTCGTCCTGAGGAGTTTGTAAATAAAATCGCTAATCATCAGGTCATTCAGTTGCCCAGCAATCAGATTGCGAGAGGACTTGTCCCTTTAGAAAGATTGTTCGATGGGAATGATGTGCCAGTAAAGGGAAAGGTCTCAAATGAAGATGTCGATACAACCGAATGCAACATTGGTTCACAGGAGGAGCCTAGATTCGTCAAATTGTCAAGCAGCCTGACTAGTGAACAGAGGGCCGAGTACACGGAGTTGCTAAGAGAGTTCGCTGATGTGCTTGCATGGATATATGAAGACCTCAAGACATATGACACATCTGTCATCGAGCACAAGATCCTGTTGAAGGAAGAAGATAGGCCTTTCAGGAAGAAGCTAAGACATATAAACCCCATGTTGCTTCCTGTCATGGAGAAGGAAGTTAAAAAGTTGTTGGATGCACGAATCATTGTCCCCTTGAGATATTCCAAGCGGGTGGCCAACTTGGTCCCAGTAAGGAAGAAAAGTAGGGAAATCAGGCTTTGTGTCGATTTTAGGAACCTGAATAGAATCTCAAAGAAAGACAATTACCCCTTACCTAAGATGGAACACATATTGCAGAGGGTAACTGGAGCATCTAGGATATCCATGATTGATGGGTTTTCAGGGTATAATCAAATATCAGTCATGCCTGAGGACAGAGAAAAGATAGCCTTCACCACTCCTTGGGGCACATTCATGTATGCCAAAATTCCTTTCGGATTGATGAATGTAGGAGCAATGTTTCAGTGAGCTAGGGATATAGTGTTCACAGTCTTCTCCAGGACATACAAGGAGCACCGATGTCATCTGAAGAGAGTCTTCTTGAAGTGTCGAAGGTTTGGCCTATCCCTGAACCCCAAGAAATCTTTGTTTTCTATGAAGGAGGGGAAGTTATTAGGCCATATAGTGTCAGCAGAGGGAGTGAGGATTGATCCTAGTAGCGTAGAAGAAATTCAGACCCTTTCACTTCCCAGGTCTAAAAAAGTGGTCCAGGCATTTCTAGGAAAGCTTAACTTCCTGAGGAGATTCGTCTCAAATTTTGCTGAACTGGTAAAACATATCACAACAATGCTCAGAAAGGGAAACAAAGTGAGATGGACCACTGAGCCCCGGGCATCTTTTGACCAAATAAAAAGGGCATTGACTGAGACACCTGTGCTTATCAGTCCTGACTATTCCAAGGAGTTCCTAATTTTTTCCTTTGCTTCTTTTGATACAGTGGCGGTGGTCTTATTGCAGAAAAATGAGGAAGGGTGTGAGCAACCCATCGCTTTCTTTAGCAGGGCATTAAGAGATGCAGAGAGCAGATATGAAATCATGGAGAAGCAGGCCTATGCCTTAGTGAAAGCTCTTAAATCTTTCAGAGTCTATGTCTTGCATTCAAAAGTAACAACATATGTTCCTTCAGCTTCCGTGAAGGACATCCTTGTGCATCCCGACGTAGATGGGAAAAGAGGCCAATGGATCGCTAAGATCCTAGAATTTGATCTGGAGATCAAGCCCACCAAGTTGGTTAAGGGGCAAGGTTTGTCCAATCTACTGGCTGAATCCAACTGTGAAGCCTTGGGGGTTAGTTTCATCAATACTCTCCCAGGATCTCAGCAAGCTGAATTACCTAGCCCATGCCCTCAAGATGGCTTATCGCTGGCAGAATATGCCTGGTATCGTGATGTTCTATATTTCCTGTAGGATTTGAAGCCCCCTGATGGAATGGGAAAAAGAAAAGCAAGGGCTCTAAAGCTCAAGGTGGTCAGGTATTGCCTCATCGACCAAACCTTGTACTGGAAAGACCCTCTAGGGGTATTTCTGAGATGCCTAGACCCACAGGAGGCTCAGAAGGTTATGTTTGATTTTCATAGCATCCTTTGTGGAGGTCATCATTTCTGGAAAACCACGGCTCACAAGATACTCCGGGATGGGTATTACTGGCCCACTTTATTCCCCAATGTTTGCAGGGAGATCAGAGCTTGCATCAAATGCCAAAAGTTCTCAGGAAGACAGCAGCTCAAATCGCTGCCATTAAAACCCATAGTAGCTTTGGCACCTTTTCAGCAGTGGGGGTTGGACTTCATCGGAGAAATTCATCCTCCCTCAAGTGGTTCGCACAGATGGATCCTGACTGCGACAGATTATTTCACCAAGTGGATAGAAGCGGTCCCCACCAGAAGCGCATCACACAAAGTAATCATCAGCTTCCTGGAGGATATCATAGCCCGATTTGGCTGTCCCAGCAAAATCATCATCGATAATGCTGCTTCTTTCAAATCTGAACCTTTAATTAAGTTTTGTGAGCAGTTCCAGATATCTCTAGTTCACTCCACCCCCTACTATCCCCAGGGAAATGGTTTAGCGGAATCCTCTAACAAAATCCTGATAAAGATCATCAAAAGATAATTACAGGATAACAAAAGAGCCTGGGATTCAAAGTTGAAATTTTCTCTGTGGGCCGATCTTGTCACGACGAAGAAGTCTCTGGGCACCTCGTCGTTTCAATTAGTTTATGGAGCAGAGGCAGTTTTCCCTACCCATCTCGCCTTACCTGTGGCAAAGTTCTTTCAAGACTATGAGGGAGAACCAGATCATATGATCAGAAGAATTCATTAGAAAGTGGAAGTGCAACAGAGCATAGAACAAGTGAGGGATGTAGCTTACAGTCATCAGCAGAAGATCAAGCAGGCTTTTGATAGGAAGGTCAGGAAAAAGGAGTTCGAGATCAGGGATTTGGTATTTAAGTGGGATGCACCCAGACAGGATAAAGGCAAGCACAGCAAGTTCAACGCCCTCTGGATTGACCCCTTTAAAATCTCTGAGATTTTCTCTAACAACACATACAGGTTGCAGAATCTGGAGGGTGAAGAGGTTTTCAACAGCCCAGTGAATGGGCATTTTCTGAAAAAATGTTTTATTTGAGCCTTATATGGCTCCTCTATTTGTAAATATTGTCTTTTAGTTCTTTGTTTGGTTTCTTTTTGTATGTTTTTGGCCTAATAAGTGACTCCATAGCCCAATAGCAAGGCACTGAAGCTATAGAAGGAGTTCTTAGAGCATCATAGGGATGATTCTATCCCCCATGGAGACTAATGTTAGCGATAATTCTTGTCTTGGGCTCGAGAGCATTTGGGTCTGCAAGTTACACAAGAGGCGCCTGAGCGCAGCATGGAAAAGTCTCGTCTTTCGACTTCCAATCAAGCGAGCGGGCAAAGTAAGTCGTCAACAACCAGGGTCCATGTATAGAGCAGATCAACGATCGGCGGGTAATTGTGGTTAGCAGAGCTACGCCAGGATTAGCGCAATGGATAGCACTTATATATCACCAAAAATATCTTAGCCGTCCATCCCGGAGGAGTACGTGGTGCACGATCGGGCTCCATCGCCTTCTTTCCCTTCATGACTTTGAAGAACGAGGACTAGCCTCCTCACACGGTGAGACGCGAAGTGCTGAGAGCATTCAGGACTCAGGCCCACAGTATCGCCGAAGTGTTTTCAGCCGTCCATCCAGAGGGGACACCTGGCAGCAAGTAGAGCCATCTCGACACCTCGCTCATCGCAACTCCAATGCGCAAAAAACAGCTCCATCATACCCCAATACGCGAAGTAGTGATAGCATTCAAGACCTAGGGCCCACAGCAGTGTCAGGTGAACTTAGGACCGTCAGATCCAGAGGGCGGATGGTGCCAGATTAAGGCCGTCTTGGCATTTCGCTCATCGAGATTTCAAGAAGTAAGGATTAACTCCTTTCGTTCGTGAACGTTGATAGTGCTTTGGGGATATGCACGTGGTCATAGCCCATGGTCACTTGTGAAGGAAAAAGCTGTTCAGGAAGGGCTGAAGACGCCATGCATGATTCACAGAAGGAATTGTCGCGACCTCCAAGTGCCATTTGATCCGACCTCGGTCCTGGTTTTCGCTTGGAGAAAATGAAGGTGAGAAAGGGTGGTTGAAGCCTCTCATCATTCATTAAATGCAAAGAATGCAGGGCCTGGAAAGTGGACTACTCAAGAGAGTCCTGTGTACTCATTTCTTTTCAGAGAAGCCATGCTAAGTTCCCGACCAGCTGGAGGAGGCCTACACATGCTAGCTCAGCATTTACTGGCCCAGCTACTCTTCCTCTGCAAAGGCCATGCGATGTTAAGGAGACATCTGATGAAGGAATTCCACTCGAAGCTTGATTGAAGAGACGCTACACCTTGGAGGGCGAGAGCGCCTCTGTTGGGAAAATCCACCCAAGTATATGTACTCAACTTTGGTATTTTGAAGGTATCGATGGTAGAGTAGAACTTCCTATTGTAAAGTTTAACAGACGTTCTAGTTTGTTGGATATGCATCTGTATATGAGATATCTTGTTTTATGACAGACGATTTTTCTCACTCCATCTAATTTTCGTCTCATGCTAAGAGAGTTCGTGATTGACTGAGTCACGCGAATTATTGCAGTTCTGTTATGATAAATGATTTATCGTTGCATTATTGTATTCTCTGGTTTTCTGTATTTAAGTGCAAGAAGACCTTGCGTTTGGATGCCTTCTTCTACAGTCTGTTAGGAACCTGTCGTTTATAACAAACCTTCGCACTCTTCCCATATAAGTCTTCCGCCTGTTCACCCTTTACTACAACTCACTGTCTGAATTTTATATAAGACCTCACTCACCTATGCATGCCTGGCCTAGTTTTGGAGTTGGAATGATATCGTTTTGAGTTGGCTTCCATTCGGTCACCCCATGTATAAACAAACCGTGACATAAAACTGATAGGCATCGGGCTCTGCTCCTGCTAGCAATCCAGGAGTGACTTCCGTCGCCAACAGGAAATATATCTGTAAAATAGAATACTATTTCATTATACTGTGCTAGAAATTGCTACTAGATTGGTGAATCTTATACATTTTGTTATTTCGTTTTGCAAGTGAAATTTAGACTCTGGGAACGCCATTTTGTAAGTAAATCTTAAATTTAAACATTTACATACCTATATGTACAAACCTATCTCTGTAGGTCATCCATTAATTATGGAT
>JASDQU010735275.1:42280-61909 GCA_032191745.1 Picea mariana
AATGCTATTGTGTGCATACCAATAGGTACAAAAAAATATAATGGGAGGCAGACAGTCTAACTATTCATAAACATATTTCTAGAAATGAAATGATGGGAAGGGAATAGTCCAACCAGTCATAAAAAAAGTTATGGAAATGGAATGATGGAAAGCGAAGAGCCTACCTAGTCACAAATGAAGATCTAGAAAGGAATAATATAATGGAAAACAAACAGTCTAACTAATCACAAACTAAGTTCTGGAAATGAAATATTAGAGGAACGAAAGCCCAACGAGTCAAAAGACAGAGATTTTGAACACCTATATATTTGTATGCACGTACATTTTTTCAATAAGTTTGAATTACACAACTGTATTATTAATAAAAGAATTTCAACTTCTTTGTAAATATCAAGGTGAACTCGGAAAGGGAGTATAGAGTATAATTTTTCCAATAGAAGAATACGTATTGCTAATCATTCCAGATTTCCATGTATAACATAAATATCTTAGTGCAAAACAAAGTGGATTGATAGAGTTTCCATATAAGCCGACTGTACAACTATGAGTAATGATACAACCATGTTCAATGTATCCCATTCATTTATATTACATAGTAATAAGGTTTTTGATCCTTATGCCCATCCGTTAAAATTGAAGTTATAGAATTAAAGAATCGGCTATCGTTATGAATGAAGAATTTTTCCCACGATGATAGCATTCTAGATTTAGAATCGTATCAATCCTTATAAATCTAGGGAACTCTTTTAAGAGAGGCAAAATGAAACTTGAATACCTTTTGTGCATATGGTAGGGGCCTGCATCCAGAATTTTGCATGCTTGAAGTCCTTACAAGGAAACACAAATTATTGTTAGTATTATTCAAAGGAAGTAAGATGAGTGCAACTTTCAATAGAATGATTTATGACAGGAATGGTTTATATAGAGTTTCACTTAAATTGTGACTTGGAGACCCTCGTGCCCTTTCCCTTTCGCATTTTGGTTGAGCAAACATCCCAGACCGAAGAGGAGGGTGGTCCAAGAACTTCTTGATGGGTACCCTCGCAACAACATGGTCCCATTATTAGAATTGGTTACCAAATTGTCTAAATCAAACTCTTTAGAAAATGAAATAAATAAACAACATTAACATTGAAAATATGAATTGCCTTGGTTCGCGCAGTGCGAGTAGGCCGAGTGCATCGCTCAAACATTAAACACATAGTTAAATGCTATATGCCAACGATGTATAAAAATATAACATGGACTGACTATCTATGATGAAGAGGATTCCTTTACTTGAATTTTAAGTACAGAGTTAACATTCATGCCGAATTTACCAGGCTTCAAATGGTGTTTACCACGCAAAAACAAATATAATAACAGAATGAAGTACCTTAACCCAAGAATTTATTACGAACTCAAATATTTATATGTTGTACGGTATTTCTTAACGAATCATTCGGGGCATAGAATTCCCACATTATATTATGTAACGAATGGAAATATAGTGATCTTTAAAAATACATTATAGTCGTAAGAGTCAGCTAGTGGCCTAATAAAACCTACAGAAGGGTGGGCTCCCAAGTAAAACGCAATATAACATGCAATACACAGTATGGGTTTTACCCTACTAAATCAACTTCTGGACTAGAACCCCCGTGTGGTCTCATAAAGGTTCAATACCAGATAATAATGTACAAAAATAGAGAAACTGTAAAAGAATGTAGAGGGAAAATGAAAACCCTAAGAGTAAAATACATACGAAACAATGCCACTGCAAATTTGTTGAAGTCGGAAACAAGTAGGTGGAATACCAAGTTCTTTTTTAGGAAGATTTTAGAGAAGTCTACTTATCCAAGACCGAGAATCTTCCAGGGAGTTAAGGAACAAAATAACGATAATGGGGAAAAACCTTCACTGAAATTTGTAATAATAATTTACAGTACAAAGTGTTATCTTCCACTATAACGAAACCCTGAAGGTTCCATCCAACCACGAGAACATAGGAAGTATTATGAATTACCAGGGTAGTCGGGTAGACTTGCATTCTTCCACCTAGTAAGAATCCTCCAGGTCGTTGACCTCCCTTGCTGAGAAAAATGCAGAGCTAATTCAAAACTTCACAAAGACAAAAACTCATCGAGCCCTGTAAAACCCTTACTACGCAGAGTAAATGATGATGGTACAAAGGCTGGATTTGGCCATGTGATGGGGCAGATATGGCATGATCATATTGGACAAGGGGTCTAGTGATAGCCTCAGAGCTCACATTCACAGGGTCTCCATTAATGGTTTCTTTGGAGGATGAATTTCTTCCATTCGTTTTATCTTGCTTCTTATTTCTCAATTTATCTCTGCAAATGTGTGTAGTATTTTATAGCTAGATCTATTCTATGTAGGTTCAACACATTTACATGGTATCAGAGCCGATGGGCTGCTGAGAAGAATCTACACCAAATTTTTTTGCAGGTACAAAAGATTAAAGATAAAAAAAACATGGATTATTCACCAGAAATACTTCTCACACCTCGTAACTATTTGGAATGGAGAACAAAAAACATTCTTCTGCTAAGATGCAAAGGCTTATACCAAATTACTATGGCAATGGAAGTAGAGTCTGATTTTGTCAATGAGAAAAATGATTTTCTCAATAGACAAGATATGACCATAGGAAGTATCGACATGTCTGTTTCTCCCGAACTTTTCCATCAAGTATATGAATGATCACAAAGATTAACTCCAAATGAATTATGGATTAAATTGGAGTTTCTATTTGGGAATAAATAATATTGTGAAGATTTCACGCAGGAGGTCGAACAGATAGAGCCAGAAGAGAAGCCATCAAAAGATCAAGCCTCTTATTATGAAGAGTCTTCTACAAACGTTTTTGTAGAAATTATTTTTCCAATAATTTAAGATGATGTCTACTCCATTTCAGATTTATTTTCTGAAATTCATGTGGAAGATATATGGCATACATCTCAGGAGTCACATGCAGACACTTTTGCATGCACCATGCATGCATCTTAGAAGACAAAAAGGGGGCCGTGCACATCAGATGTCATTCTGATATTTTATGAGAAAAATTTGCAAAAACAAATTGGATATTTTAATTCCTCTCGGGAAAATATCCAATTTAAAAAAAAAAAATCATCTGAAACAGAGTCGGAAAAGTGAAGTTATGATCATTTTAAAATCAACAAAATTTCAACATTTTTCTGGAAACGGCTGCACGGTTTTCAAAATTTCATCCAAAATTTATTTGGATATTTTTCATTACAAGAAGATAAAGTGGATATGTGTAGAAATATCAATTATGCATATACTTCATCAGATCTGTGTAGACATCTACATTTTCAACGAAATCTTCAAAGAGAACATACTTGCACAGTTGCGAGGTCTTCTTGGAGTGAAGGACATGGTTGCTTAGAAACTGTCTTTTGTTCCTTATCATTTTTTATTTTATGCATTGTAATTTGAGGGGGGGTTTTGTTCCCATGAGGTTTTCCCTCTTTCCTCATTTATTTCAGTGTATCTTTTGTATTTGGGTACCTAACATGGCCTTGTAGATGGGACCCATTCTTTATTTTCACCATAGTGATGTTTAGGGGGGTTGTTGGAGTTACTTCACACACACCTAGGATTTATTTTTCCTAAGGTTTTTACTTGCTTATTAGTCATAATTAGTCATTATCCAGTCTCCTATATTTTAGGGGAGAATATTCCACCTAGAGAATATTCTCTTTCAGTTGACACTTCAGTTTAACTAGTTAAGTTGAGTTTCGATGTTGCATTGGTTTTGTCACCATGCAACATTGGGATCATCACCAACTCACTACTCTTTGTTCAGCCAGTTAACTGAAGACTAGTTGACTAGTTGACTCAGCTAGGTGGTAGTTCACTCTCGTAATTGCTTTAGAGACTAGACTAGGTGGTAGTTTACTCTTGTAACTATTGGTGTGTGTCTAGATTAATATAGACTACCACTATGGCTCATTAGTTACTCATTTATTCTATATATATTGTAAATTATTCACTCTTTGAATATGGAATACAGTTAATGAGAATTCTTCCATTCCTTCTATCTTGCTTCTTCTTTCTCAATTTATCTCTACAAATGTGTGTATTATTTTCTAGCTAGATCTATTATGTGCACGTTCAACACATTTACAACCCCCCCCCAAAAAAAAATTGGTTCAATCTTCAAGATCAAAAGCTTTTACATGGATCTTGAGTCTTTTATACCAATTGATTTGCCCAAGAAGGTGATCTATAGGAGAAGGTGACCACGCAAGCCATAACTCGGCTTTTGACCAAAAAGTCTCCTCAGGGGTGCAAATCTGAACAAGGGTGCACCATTAGTTTGGGCGACAAAGAAAATGGGGATCCAGAATGGGATGACTCGAGAGTGGCCAAGAGGTTTTGGTGATATCAGAGTGACCTTCGAGGATTAGTAGGAGAATCCCAGTGCATCCATGGAAGAAGGTACACTCACTTCATTCCCACAAAGAAGAAACCAACAAGGGCGCAAACCCCAGTTGGTGCGCCCTCCCTTCTGCCTCAAAAAACTCGAAGGAAATTATTTTCTCCCTGAGAGAGTGGCTAACTAATGAGATAAGCTTGGTCTCATAGGTGGAAGCATGGAAAATGGGGTCACCAGGAGGCAACCATGAATGAAGGCACTCTGATTGTTTTTCAAAAAACCCTAAAAATGAAATTGTCATGAATGTAAAATGCAAACTCAGAAAAGAAAACAACCAAGACACATAACTTCAGAAGAAAATGTAAGAATTCTCTATTTTAGTCCTGGTTCACCTTATATACCAAGGGAACCATTTATTTCACATATATTTAATTCATCATCAAAAGGTGAAGAAGTGTTGCACCTAGGTGATTGACTTGTGCGCCCTAGGTGGGCGTTCCCCTAGGTGGCCTCCTTGGCCCACTGGGATGCCTTTATCTTGGCCACAAGTGAACCTCTTGGAGAGACATTCTTTAGTGTTGTGTCGAGGTATTTTATGATATTCACACCATTTTCATGTGTCCTTCTTCATATTTTCATTACTCTTCTTCTGTTGTGGCTTGGACTGGTTCTCCCGAGAGTGTCCATATTTTCTCTGTCCCTTTCCATGCAGATTGGGGTCTCATTTTCCCTACTTCTATTATGAGGGGTTTGCAAATCCAAACTTGCACCTCTTCTGCTTAAATTGTTGCTCGACCTTGAAAACATATCTATAAGTCATACCCAATGAGGTGATGTCCATAAACTCCATTTCTATTTGAATGTATCTATTAAAACAACTGTGGTATTTGAGCACAATATGTCACTCTAAGTACTTAATACCCAATTTGGTGTGCAGGGTATGGAAAATATTTGTGAAATATGGTACTTTATGGTCCCTTTCTAGATGCATGGTGGTCCATCGGGTGTACTAGTCCTCGTAGCTTCCAACAGGGTAGTATTGTTCTTTAATGGAATCCTAGAAGGAATCTCATGTATGTGAAACCAAAAATATTATAGATTCCTCTATGGCCCTTTGCTCAGAGTAAGTGTCCCACTATTCCTTAACATGGGGGATTACCTTGAGGGGTGTAAAAGTAATTTTTTCCCTATCGAAAAAATTGTTGACCGAAAAAATACCCTTCGAGAAGATTCAACCATTTATCTACAAAATCTTCATTTATCAGTCCTTCAAATAGTGGAATATCAAAATTTCCTTATACCTTGAAGGGGGTTGCATGGATTCTTTCTGAAGATGCTTCTCCTGTGGGAAATTGTTGAAGGATCTACGTAAATTTGTCCATCATTTCATTCTTTTTTTACACAAGGGCTTCCTTGAGAAACATTTTAAAAGGATCTCATGCTTCATCATCTTTCTTTTCATTCCACATTGGTTGTTTTCAGGCTCAGCGCGACTTATCATGCAGTGGCTCAATTTTTTCGAGTCCCAACTTCTTGTACTCGGACCTTATCGAGTACATGCAAAAAGAAAACTAAATGAACAACAGACTGCTATGATACCACTGATCCATACTTAGGAGTGGAACAAACTAATTAACATATTGAATACAATAAATAAAGATATATGAAGAACAACATAGATATCTAGTGAACAATATCTTCTATTGAATAAATGAAATAGGTTGAAACTGTAAAATTGCATAATTAAAAAACTTGTTTGAATGGTGGTATCTATTTTTGAGGAGAGATGTGGCTTCTACACGCATCCATCTGAGTAGAATGATTACAATGAGGCTCTAGAGGCCTTTTTTATATTACTCATGAATGCAAAAATCCTAGACATCTAAAAACATAACTCTAGGAGATGAAACACCAAAATTTATGTGGGCCTCTATGGGTAAGTTGGTACCTCAACTTCCTAGAGTCGTAACCTTTCCATGCAGCCTCCTATTTTAGGTGCATGATAGCCTGTTGGAAAGGTCTTTTAGAGAACTACACATTACGCCATCAAACTCTGACTATGTCTACATTTTGACTATGGGGAGCCAAAAAGCCATTGTTTAGGGCCCCAAAACGCCCCTGGAAGTACACCAGGATGTCTTGACATGAAAAAATACAAAATAAGAAAGTTAGATTAGATGGGAGGCCACCAGTGTCCACCTGGAATATGTGTATGATTTCATACCTCCCTGGAAGTGTATAACCCACAATTACAAAGAAGTACAGAAGAACGTGGTGAACTAAAACTGACAAGAGGATCCAATTGGAATAGGTAGGTGGCCACCAATATCCACCTGGATCAACGGGTGGCATAAACCATTCCTAATGCCTAGTTAAGTCTTTTTTATTACACAACAATTACGATTTGAGCACCATCGACTCGGTTTACAACTTTGATAGAGTCAATCGAATCACCTCAGCTCACCAAGACACTTATACATATATTTTTCACCAAGACTCTCTTTGTTGCAACTATCTTCGCAACCTCTTGTGGTGCACCTTAGATGATCAAAATCTGGACCAGGGGTCAAATTTTAGCTCAAAAATCAACGTTCTTGGAATTGCCTCAAAACGAACATGAGCGTATCCCTCATCGTCATGAACCCAACGCAACTTGTTTCGTCTCAAATGGACGTCGGGAGCGAGAGATATTGCAATCTGTTCAAATCGTTAAATAGGTAAAAAAGTGTTGACTGTGTAGTCCATACAGTTCGTACGGATGCTGATGTGGCAGGTCCATACATTGACGTGGTAGGTCCATACATGATGACGTGGAATTCCATTATAGGCAGATTTGGCCAAATGTTGTTTCGACACATGGAATTTATTGGGCAATGGTGTGGTGCCACATGGCCCAGTCATGGGCTGCCACATGGCACCCCTTTATTGGCTATTGGTCTATTGGTTTGTTTATCAAAATTTTATGGGTCCGTGGGGGTCAAACCCCGAACCTCCCCTTTTGGCGCCGCATTTTGGTAGAGTGTGGGCTACCACTAGCCCACACGGTGGTTCTTATAAATCATATGCTTTTTAATATATTTAAAGTCGATTTATGTATCGGTCGGTGTGGGGGTCCGGGCTGGGGCTTAGCCCCAGCCCCCGGTCACAATTACATTACCATATGACCTATCCTCCGTTAAATGGTGCGTGGGGTTTTTCAATGTGTAGCCGTGGTTATATTGTGTTACCATATGACTCCTGTACAATGGTTGGCACGTTTTACATTGTGGTTTGAATGATTCAACGACCTACCATGTGTCATGGTTTTATTGCCTATGAACTTATCCCTTTGCACCGATCGTATGGATGACCCATATGCCCAATGGCTTGGCGGTTGGGGGTTTTTAGTTCCGTTAACAGATCAATAGTTTTCACCGTTATGTGGTTGCACACTGGTGCTGGGTTTAAACATGAATTTGGAGTGTGTTTTTGGTTCAATGCACAGGAGGTGCGTTTTGGCGAACCAGAGACAACAAGCTTGAAGGAAGAGAATGGAAGGAGGCCTATCTTCTTCATTTTTTGGCCAATTGAGGTGTCGTAAAAGCCTAGATAGGGGTTTTTGGACGTCCTGAATCCATTGGCACTGTTATAAAGGCCATTTGAAGACTTTTTTTGCATTTTTTTAGCCATTGAAGTTTCAGCAAGCTCCAGGGAGCTTGAAGCCCTCATTGATTGAGGTCATGTTTTGGTGAGTCCAAGTTTTTTTTTTGTGACTGAATAGACATTTTTGGCTAATTGTTATGTTTTGAACACATTGGGACAGGTTTTAGAGGCTTTTGAGGACTTTTACAGGTGTTTTTTCCAAAGAGAAGCTTAGGGAAGCTTATGGCCACATGTAGAAGAGGTCATGCCCGAATGAGCTATGATCCGTTTTCAAAGTTTTATTAGTCATTTTTGGGGTTTTTATGTGTTATGATCCCAATGGTACAGTCTATTTTTCCATTGGATTTGAGCAGCATCTTGTAAAAGAACTTTTGACAAATTAATCTTAGAGAGCCAAGTCCATTGATGGAAGCTCAAGGAGATGTAGCCCGGAGAGGGGTGAACTCCTTTATCATGTTGTTCTTGTTGTGAGTTTGATGGTTTATTTTCTGTAAGTTATGTTGTTGTGTATTTATTTAAAGTACATATTTAACCATTTAAAAGAACATTTCATCACACATGAACATTTAGAAGAAGAAGCATAAACTTGGCACATATTTCATCTTGCATATTTTAACACATGAAGCAAGGTCCTGTAAAGTTTATTTTTAATGAAGTAGAGGGTGCTTGCATAGAATAACAAGTCAGCCTTCTATTTTCAGATCATTAGACATGTCCTCAATTGTAGAATTTTTGTGTCTCAATTTTTGCAGACTTCAAAGATTTCATTCCTGGCTCGCACATGCCTCCAACAAACCTACATTTTCCAGAATTCGCCAAAATCATCCCAAGAGATAATTTCACAACTTTGTCCACTAAATCCACCTCAAGGCAACACAGGTCCTCCCATGTGGAGTGACTTGTCTCCTTGAGGGAGATTGCTATCTTCATTTGCCTGCAAGCCGCAAAGATCTTTTTCTCTCTTCCAAGTTTTTCCAAACTTCCTTCCTTGGTTGTGCTCCCTTGCTCTTATATGGAATCCAAGGGTCACTTTTGTGAAATGTTATGTCTCTTGGGTGGAGTCTCCCCTTGGCACGTTCCGTGCCCAAGGAACCCCAACTCTCCCCTATATTAAAACTTTCATCTTCTCATTCACACTGAGCATCTTTGCTACTCGATACTCTGTTTTGGTCTGCGCAAGCCCACACTTGGCATCATAGGCCTTACACTTTAAGATTTAACTTTGGAATTTGGCACAAGGATCTAAAACAAAAGATCATCCGTGTGATCATTGTAAATTCCCTCTATAGTTCAAATATCCTTAATAATTATAAATAGTGGAAAATTGAACAAATATGCATATTCTTTGTCTAAGCATTCCTCATTCCTCATTTAAAGTAAGTTAGTCAAATGAGTTATTTTGAGCTTTTAAGCACCAAATGAATAGATCTTATCATCTATAGAATTACAGAGAAAAAATGTACATAGATTTTGAACTCTATTTCAAAAAAGGTAATTTGGTTTTTATTTTCCATAAACTTTACATTGAACTCTAATTATCAAATATAGAAAAAATGTTACTTATATATCCTAAACATTCTCCATAAAAAAAATCATTATCGTTACATATTCATTACCTATTGTATTCTATATTTCAAGTAACAACCAATACTTTACTTTAATTGAAAAAAAATCACTCATTACTTCCCTCCAAAACCCTTCCACACTTCGAAAACCCTTCCACACACCAAAAAGTCACCTACAAATCTTATGATTTATTCATAATGTAAGACACCTATTATATTATATATTTCAAAATAACAACCAATACTTTACTTTAATCGAAAACAAATCACTCCTTAATTCCCAACAAACCCCTTCCACAAACCAAAAAGTCACCTACAAATCTTATGATTTATTTAATGTAAAAACACTTCCACAAATATAAGTCACATGGACGTTGATCCCTTGTTAAAATCTATTCCTAGTTGCCCGTGTTTTGAGGGAAAAGCCTGTGATGCTGGGAGGAATCTTGTAATATGATGGCAGCTAAATTAATTTTTGTGATCGTGAAGATTTTTTATTTTTTAATAATTTGATTTAACTAATTGTTAACTACTTTTCCTTTTAGAATTAAGATTTAACATTATTTTAATATTTTTGTCAACACACAAATGAAGAAGATTTAAGTGATGGTTAATTAATTATTTTTTACAATCAATATTTAACATTATTTTAATATTTTTATCAATAAATTTAAAAAGGTTGGGTCTCATGATGGAAAGCTAAGAGTTTTTCGTCCTTAACAAGGTTTAGTATTTGTCCAAAAAAAATTAAATCAAATGGTAGAAAGCTAAAAAAATTTCACCTTTGAACAAATTTCAATTTTTGATAATATTTCAACGTTGAACAAGATTCAGTTTTTGACGGCTTACTAGGTTTTTAATTATTTTGTGGACCCAAGATGAGTTCAATTTGTATAAAATAACCCTTTTAAAGTTGTTTCTAATTATTTTGTGGACTCAAGATGACTTCAATTTTTTATAAAAGAACCTTTCCCTCTTATTAGTTTCACATTAGGTTTCGGTGTGGACTTACTTTGCGGTTGGGAAGTAGAACAACGTTTCAAGGATTATTTCGCATCTTTTCTTCTGTTTGTCTTTCATAGGGTAGATCTAGCTTGGATATGGAGCCCGTTATGGATGTATATGGACGATACAGGATGTATATCGTCCACTCTGACGATCGAAATCTCTTCCTTATAGGGATGATCGGAATCTCTTCCAGTCCCGTCGCCACTTCAACTTCAGTTTCCACTCCCACTCTCGTCACCACTTCAGCGTCAGTTTCCACTCCTGTCGCCACTCAGTTTCAGTTTCCACTCCCATTGGGGATGATCGGATTCTCTTCTGCTCTCGTCACCACTTCAGTTTCCACTCCCACTCCCGTCGCCACTTCATTGTCAATTTCCACTCCCGTCGCCACTCAGTTTCAGTTTCCACTCCCGTTGGGGATGATTGGAGTCTCTTCCGCTCCCGTCGCCACTTCAGTTTCCACTCCCACTCCCATCGCCACTTCAGTGTCAATTTCCACTCCCATCACCACTCATTTTCAATTTCCACTCTCGTTGGGGATGATCAGAGTCTCTTCTGCTCCTGTTGCCACTTTACTTTCCACTCCCACTACCATCGCCATTTCAGTGTCAATTTCCACTCCCTTCGCCACTCAGTTTTAGTTTCCACTCCCGTTGGGGATGATCGGAGTCTCTTCCACTCCCATCGCCACTTCAGTTTCCACTCCCACTCCTGTCGCCACTTCAGTGTCAATTTCCACTCCCGTCACCACTTAGTTTCAGTTTCCACTCCCATTGGGGATGATCAGAGTCTCTTTCGCTCTCGTCACCACTTCAGTTTCCACTCCCACTCCCGTCACCACTTCAGTGTCAATTTCCACTCTCGTCGCCACTCAGTTTCAGTTTCCACTCCCGTTGGGGATGATCGGAGTCTCTTTCGCTCCCGTCGCCACTTCAGTTTCCACTCCCACTCCCGTCGCCACTTCAATGTCAATTTCATAATTGCATAATTAAAAAACTTGTTTGAATGGTGGTATCTATTTTTGACGAGAGATGTGGCTTCTACACGCATCCATCTGAGTAGAATGATTACAATGAGGCTCCAGAGGCCTTTTTTATATTACTCATGAATGCAAAAATCCTATACATCCAAAAACATAACTCTAGGAGATGAAACACCAAAATTTATGTGGGCCCCTATGGGTAAGTTGGTACCTCAACTTCCTAGAGTCATAACTTTTCCACATGGCCTCCTGTTTTAGGTGCATGATAGCCTATTGGAAAGGTCTTTTAGAGAACTACACATTATGCCATCAAACTTTGACTATGTCTACATTTTGACTATGGGGAGCCAAAAAACCATTGTTTAGGGCCCTAAAATGGCCCTGAAAGTACACCAAGATGTGTTGACATGAAAAAATACAAAATAAGAAAGTTAGATTAGATGGGAGGCCACCAGTGTCCAGTTGGAATATGTGTATGATTTCATACCTCCCTAGAAGTGTAGAACCCACAATTACAAAGAAGTACAGAAGAACATGTTGAACTAAAACTGACAAGAGGATCCAATTGGAATAGGTGGGTGGCCACCAATATCCACCTAGATCAATGGGTGGCATAAACCATTCCTAATTCCTGGTTAAGTCTTTTTTATTACACAACAGTTACGATTTAAGCACCATCGAGTCGATTTACAACTTGGATAGAGTCAATCGAATTTCCTCAACTCACCAAGACACTCATACATAGATTTGTCGCCAAGACTCTCTTTGTTTCAACTATCTTCGCAACCTCTTGTGGTGCACCTCAGACATGCCCTCAATTGCAAAAAAATTTTGTCTCCATTTTTGCAGACTTCATAGATTTCATTCCTGCCTCGCACATGCCTCCAACAAACCTGCATTTTCCAGAATTCACCAAAATCATCCCAAGATATACTTTCCCAACTCGACTGAATCCACCTCAAGGCAACACAAGTCCTCCCATGTGGAGTGACTTGTCTCCTTGAGGGAGATTGCTATCTTTGTTTGCCTCCAAGCCACAAAGCTCTTTTTCTCTCTTCCAAGTTTTTCCAAGCTTCCTTCCTTGGTTGTGCTCCCTTGCTCTTACATGGACTCCAAGGGTCACTTGAGTGAAATGTTATGTCTCTTGGGTGGAGTCTCCCCTTGGCACGTTGCATGCCCAAGAAACCCCAACTCTTTATTTTCATAATCTAACCTTTTCTCCCTTATTTCCTAATCTATGGATTCATTGACAAGATTGTTTTTAAGAAATATTTCCTTCTTTATTTTCATAATCTATGGATTGTTCACTAAGAATGTACTTATGAATGTTACATACATCATTTATATATAAACGTTTCCTTTGCATGCAGGGAGTGAACTCAATATCCAGAGAATTGGACAAACTTGTAGGAACTTTGAACTCAATATCTAGGGAATTGGACAAACTTGAAGGAAGTCTGAAATCCATTGCCATTGTCAGTACTACTGAAAAAGGAAAAGGCCAAAGTACCAAAAAAGGGGAGGATTATTCTTCGGAAGTAGATAAGAAAGGAAAATCACAGCCATTGAATGTTGATCATGATGACGGGGATGAGGATTGGGAATTTATAGAGAAACGGGAAACTAAGATAGCTGCTTGAGCCACATTAGGGTTCCTTAAAACATTCTTCTTTCATTTCTTATAAAATTTTGTTGTGAACTTAATTAAGACACTTGAACTTTTTATTTTATTTTATGTGGGTTGCTTTATGTTAGCTGAAGATATCAATACATTTGGATTTAAAAAGAAGTGGTTACTTAATATCATTGTTTTGTTTTTCTTAATTGTGTATTTTTAAAAATGGTCTATTTTTAAATATTGAGTTATGATTATTGGATTACATCTATTCTTTATGATATGGTTTTAATATTAAGAATATGTGTTTCCTCTTAATAGGTCACAGGTTCAAATCCAGAGGGGGGTAGGGTATGTATACCTTCGTAGACTTTACCAGTCAAATCGTTGGGCGGAGGGGGGTCCCTTGTCCCACAAACAAGGGGGTCTCATACACCAAATTTGGTGCGTTGGCTTGGCCGTGACCTTAAAAATAGATTATTATTATTATAATATTACAAAATTATTTATACTTGTCTTGTGTGCTAAATTTAGTCATATAAGTTTGTTATTGTAGATATTATTGCCAAGTATAGAATATTTCGATGTGAATAGCCTTTTTGTGTAGTTTTAGGAAGTTGTTGGATGAGAGTCAAATTAACTCTTAGTTTAGTGCGTGTTTATGATTGTGATAAGGTAGTGTGTCTAACTTTAAGGAAATCCTTCATGTATTTATATTTGTAAAATTGCATTGATATAGAAAACAATAAACATAGTAACATAGATTTGTTGTGACAACACTCTTATTTTTTGATACAAATAACTTCTACGATGATGTTTATTTCTTTCTTTAAATATTTTTAAACCAATATCTAAAATTTGATTTTCATGCATAGAGTTATACAATTGTTATTACTTTCATGAAACCATTTTGCATATGATTGAATTTGAGTTTATTTAGGATGTATTTTAGGTTACATTTTAAGAATTTCATGATTCAAATGAAACTCAATGAATGAGATTATGAATCAACTATATTATATGATCAATGTTAGCTTCAATTGGTTTTTGGAAACCTTCTTTGGCAATTAAACAACTTTATTGGTCATGTGGTAAATCACAAGGGTTAAACCATGGTAATGTTTCTTGGTCAACCACATTATTTTCCTCTAGTGGTTTTGGAACTCTTTGATTCTCATTATGTTGAGGATTCCTAGACTTATTCCAACAATTATTTCCCCTTGGATGAAATATATTTTGGTGGGATTTCCTTCCCAATAGAAATACCATTTCAAACTCTAAACTATTTAATTAACCACAGTTTTCTTTTGCTCATTTCTAGTTTTAGAGGAGATTGCTTGGTTGGATCTTCCAAATGTACACATTGTTTTCAAATTTGATGGCATCTTATTGTGCAACTGAAATGTTTTGAGGATCGTTTTTCCTTGAGTGAAATCCCAACTCCCCATAATAAGCATCGAAATGATAGATACAAACTTCTTTCTCTAGGGGCTTAATTTTTTGGTTCAGATTTTGGAAAATTTGAATGAATATTTTGTTTAACTCTTCAATGGTTTCATTTTCATTTATCTTGGATGATATAAGAGTATCCAACAAGTATGTACTATACTTCTCACCCAATTTTTCCATAAAAAACATCTCGCAATTGAGAAAATATGCTAATGTTGTATGCATGTGTATTTATAAATTGATTTGTTGCATCATTCTCTAGGGAAAATGAAAGAAGTATCATCCTTACATCTTCATGAGTATTATCCCCTAGAGTTATTAATATCATGTTCTTGAAGGTTCCACGGTGATCATTTGCAGATACAACATTATTTCCTTGGAAAGTGTGTTTCTTGAGAAGATATTGTTGTAGAATATGTTATAGGAAAGGGCTATTCTTTTGGAGTTTCTAGTTAAGCTTATAGAAATCTCAATAGAATTTGAATATAGAAATTCTTAACTTGCGAATTGGACTTTCTCCCTAATGATGGTGCGAAAGCGTTATCGCTCAAACTCTCACTTGGGAGGAAATATCCTAAAATCAAACTCTCGAACAAACCACCCACTATCACCTCAGTGGCTTTGCCCCACTCTTTTAGACTAAGGATATGGGGGATCCTAGGCTAGGTGGAATCCGTATTGTTAGGAGAACTAAGTTCATAGAAAATGTGTGAGTATCCTAGTAGCTTAACTTATAAATCATATTAATAATTGTGAATTTTCCTTATATTAGAAATGGTAATTTCACATGCATTTATCAAAATATACTTATAGTGTATTGATAGTCAATGATGAGCCATTTAACAACCATAATAATTCATTCTCAAAGTGTTTGAAATACGTTAAATGATTAGATGTCAAGAGAGCATGAATTCAAAGGATTGAAAGTGAATTTCATCCACGGGACAAAATGTGAACCATTCACTATTCAAATTCCATTATGAAATGTTGATGACAAGGTTAAAGTGTTGTGTTGTTACACATTTTTCAAATTACCAACATTACGAACTAAATTTAAGTATTGTTAAGGATATATCATGATCACGTAGATCAAGTCATGAGCATCATCATCACTATCAATATCATTTGATAACATCCTGGAATCAACATATATCATTATTTGCATCATCTCTCGAGGCCATACTGCATCTGAGTAGTTAGGCATGATGTTGAATAAGTCATGTGATAAACTCATCGCACTCAACAGAGTGTCTCGAATGAGTCACCCACTCTAAGTGATATAGGGACCATTCTTCTAATCCATACACACGTCCTAGAAGAATAGTTATCCCGATAGATGTCAAAATCCTCATAATGGGATACAAGGACCATTATTCTAATCTGGATGTATGTCTTAGAATAGTGTCAGTCCTCCTCGATGTTGAAATCCATGCGATGGGATACAAAGACCATTTCTACTGGAATTTTAGTATCAAACTATTTTCTAATCAGGTCATATGTACCATAGAGATCTTCAGATCTTTTTGGCTCTTAGAAAATATATGGGACCGATGTGGATCTTCAGATCTTTGTGGTTCTGTCATGTCTGGAGCCTGAAGCCTCAATTGCTAGGGAGAGTGGGATTTTTCCTTTGAATGCACTGAATCCAATATCACTTGCTTGGACAAGGTCTCTACTACATTCCTTGCAAAGATACTCATTCTTTTCTAGACGATATAACTTGAAAATCATATACAAGTGCATACCTTTGAAATATCTGTAGCATCGTCGAGTGTGTCTTCCAATATGAAACTAGATATCATATTAAAAAGGAGAGGTTAGAAACTTAATTAGAAGGTTAAATGATTCGAATAAGCTAAAAACTCTCAAATTTCAACTTTGACCAAAAGTCAACCTTTGAATTTGACTTTGACCAAAAACTTAAACCTGACATTTTTTTTAGATGAGGGTACCTAGAGGTGCGGTAGGCTAGGGCACACTAGGATGTCAAATAAATATGCCAAAAAAATCACTATATGTTCCCGAACAAATGGGTTAGGGTTTGTTGTTGCTGCAAAACCTGATTGCAACTGCAACTGGTGCTATAACGAGCTTGAAAATGAACTTCCAAATCTACTTGACAGTGGTTAGACTATCTAAAGATAGTGTGGGCCCATAACCTATTAAAATATTTGATGTGTTCATTTTACCATAGACAATATCACAATATTTTCACCCAACCATAGGCACATAGCCACCCCCAAGCACCTTTAATCTTTGACAAAAAATTTCCAGAAAGCCATACTAGAACCAATAGATAAACCCTAGCTTCCAACTGCAACAACACCTCGATATAAGTAGAGTGCTCCTTCTCCAAGGCTAGCAAACAAGAGAGAGTCTCAATATCCATAGAACAAGTACCATTCACAACTGTAGCAACTATAGTTTCACTAGTCTCTCAGACTTGCGCCATACTTTGCTAGTACATCACTAAGAATATCACCAAGAATATCACCTAGAGAATAACCAAGAATATCACTTGATAATGCTAGAGAGAGACTAAGACCAAGAGATGACCATATTCCCTTATTCCTCCTTGCAGCTGCAGTTGCAGCTGCAACTGCAACTCTCCACAAGACTTGCACTCTGAATGGGTGTACAAATGAGCTAAAACATCCTCTATTTTTATTAAGCTATCTAGTGACTTTTCTAGCTAGGCTGACCCGACTTTCTGATAATTATATTTTTTGTTTATCTTTTTCCTATGGAGCCAACTTGTCTTTCTAGAAGATAATATTCTAATATTATTTATTCTCCTAGGCCGACTTGTCTTCTAGGTTTTTCACACATCTAATTATGGTTTCCCTTGCTTCCAGAATATTCCATTCTAGTGAAATGTTACATATGGAGGTTAATACCTCCCACAACTATCGTAACGTCAACAATCGATTCTTATATGTGAAACCATATCTCCTCAGAAAGAAAGTTGGTTCAATTAACTTTAAGCTTTAACTTTGAAATTTGGTACAAGGCTCTCAAACAAAATATCATTGAGTGATCATTGTAAATATCCTCTATAGTTCAAATATTCTTAATAATTATAGATAGTATAAAATTGAACAAATATGCATATTTTTTTTCTAAGCATTCCTCATTTAAAATAAGTTAGTCAAATGAGTTATTTTAATCTTTTAAGCATCAAATCATTATATCTTGTTTCCTATAAAATGGAAAAGCAAATATGTACATGGATTTTGAACTCCACTTCAGCGGAGGTGATTTGGTGTATATTTTCCATCAACATTACAATTAATTCTAATTAAAAAAAATGATAGAAAACATATTACTTATATATCCTAAACATTCTCCATAAAATACCATTGCATATTGTATTATATATTTCAAGTAACAATCAATAATTACTTTAACTTAATAAAAAACAAATCAGTCATTACTTCCCTACAGACCCCTTCCACAAGTATAAGTCACATGTATGCTCGATACCTTCATTAAAAGCTATTTCTAGTTGCCGTGTTTTGAGGAAAATCTCATGATGATGAGAGGGTGCTTGTTATGTGATGGCTACTAAACTAAGTATTGTGAATATTTCTTTTGTAATAATTCAATCTAATTGATTGTTGATTAAATTTCTTTTAGAAAATAAGATTTAATCTTATTTTAGTATTTTTGTTAATGAACGAATTAAGATTTAATCAATTGTTAACTAATTTTTCTTTTAGAACTAATATTTAGCATTATTTTAATATTTAAAAAAAAATGAATTTTAGTATGAGGGAGATGTTAAAGCATACATGCCATGAGAAGTTATGTGATTTTTTTAATTATTAAAAAAATAAAGTTGACTTAATTAATAATAATAAGAATGTAATAATAAATGACGTGAGCTTAGTAAAAAAAACAATAACAATAATAAAAAATTACATCTTGAAAATTTGGATCCAGCTTTAACATAGATCCTCCCTTGACCATGTCTATTTCTCCATAAACTATATTTGGTGCTTGAAACCTTCTATGGTGGACATGCTTGGCTTTAATGAAGAACATATTGACATTTTTGCATTCTCTTTCTTGTGCATTGTAGCTAAGGAATTAATTCTTTTAATTTCCTCATTGTCTTAATAAGCCTTTTTTTTCCATTTTTTTTCATTTGATGAATAAAATGGGGATTAGAAGGAATATAAATTTTATAATGTACTAGCAAGTATCTCCTTCCTTGTGTAATAGAGTTTATTATTGTTGTGGTTGTAGAAACATGGTTGTCAAGCCACTTTCTTACTAGATTTTTTTTGTTTTGTTTCAAGTCCTAAAGAATATTATTTCTAAGCAAAAGATCATGTGCATTTGGTCACATAAGATTAGAATCTCAAGAGAAGAGCCTCCAATTGATAAAGAGAGATGGAAACTTGAAACATGCCTTGGAAAACCCCATATTTCTCTACCTAGCTGCTTCAACCTTGAAATGCATGTGGGAATCCCTTGATATTATTCCTCTTCACCAAAATTCTCTCTAATCAGGTGTTAATCCTTATTGAATCTAACATTCAAAATTGATCCTTATTATTCTCGAAACCCATGTGGGTTTACATTTATCCTTCTACATCTCAAGTATGAATCTTATTGTATTTTATTATTTTTCGACAAAGCTCATCCATATGGAACTTGGATTCATATCGGGAACCTTGAACCATCGGACCCACCTTATCGGGCTTATATTCTCAAGTTTTCCCATGGGGATGACAGGAAGACATCTCCTTATGTTATTTTTCAGGTCTAAAATCCCATCGGGTTCCCCTTTATCATATGTGAATTAATTTATCTTATAAACCTTAAATCTATTAAGAAACTTTCCCTTCGTCATATCGATGACCCATGTCATTCGCTTGGCTCGATTGGTGGTATGGATTCTTTTGTTTCACATCTATCCTAGTCATGTGAACATGATTTAATTTCTGAATCTTTTTTG
>JASDQU010735275.1:68825-95223 GCA_032191745.1 Picea mariana
ATATATATATATATATAGATATAGATATATATATAGAATTAATTCAATTTTTCTATTGGTAAAGAGTAAAGAGCAATTAAAGTTCTAAGCTTAGATGTTCCACTAATTTAAATAAACATTATCAATTAATTGTTTTCAGATTAAACTTAAGGTTGAAAGAGTCATGTCAG
Organism: Picea mariana; assembly: GCA_032191745.1. Lineage (NCBI taxonomy): Eukaryota > Viridiplantae > Streptophyta > Pinopsida > Pinales > Pinaceae > Picea > Picea mariana. The sequence goes on from JASDQU010735275.1 coordinate 68,996, forward strand.
GCAACAAAGCTAGGCACCAATGGCAGATGAGTCTCACCTTGTTTGTAGTAGAAGAAATTAATGAGTGTGCCCTTGAAGAGGATATGAGATGCAGTAATTTAAATAGCTTGTAGGTATTTTTTTACTTATAGTAAATACAGACAGAAAATTGCTTACTTAATGAAATGTTGATATAATGTGATTACACTAGTTGTGATACTAAATTGAAATCAATCACTTATCAAGGAATTACATAAAAAAATTCAGAGATATGGAAATATAGAAGAAGCACACAACTCAAACTGAACGAAAATTAGAATCTCTGTCTGCACTTGTATTAATATTAAAAAATGAGAATTTTTTCTATTACATTTGGCAAGAATCATCTTTGAATGAATTTTGAATCTATGTATTTATACAAAACTGTCACAACTCAAAACGGTTGGACTTCTTATAATGAAAATAACATATATTTGTATAAGACAACAGTATGTAAAATATGATGATCTCATCTGGGGTTCTCCTCCATCTCTTCATATGTTGGGGAAAAAAATGTCTCTTTTCTTTAGTCCTTTAGGTTGGACACAACTGTCATCTAGCCTCCTTAACAATTCGGCATATTATCGTGGTCGTTTTTATTTGTTGCCATCTGTCCCTCCAGATATGTTCGACAATGTAATGAGACATAGTCGAGATCAAGGATAAATGATAATCAAATGAGTAGCACTACATGACTCATCAAGGAATGCATAACGGGCATAAGAAAAAGTAACCGTTCGTGGGGAGGATGACAATGGAATAGGTGTATGATGATGAATTAGAGATAAGTGAAGATTAGAATGTGAATGAATGAGATAAGTGGTTGTAGGAAGATAAAAGGTATGGGAGGTAAAAATAAAGGGAGCTATGCATGTTTCCTTATTTTCTTCTAGTTGTGCTTGCTTTCCCATGTTCAATACATTGGTTGCATCTATTCAATAATTCTACTATGAATTTTGAACGCTGAGTTGTTTCATTTACCTCAAAAGTGAATAATCTCCAATCTGCCTAAGGAAACGTTTCTTGAATCCTCTTTATTTCTTGAGCTATGGTTTGGAGCTGAGAGCTTGGACTTACTAGCCATTTTTTTATCTTAAGAAGATCAATTTGGCTCATTTCATGAATGGTTGTTATAGTTTCTTCCCTTCTCTTTCTGGAATTCTGTTGGTTCATTCCAATATCATTTTCCCCCAAGGCTTTCCAGATATTACTCCCTTCAAACTCAATTAGCTTCTTATCTAATGATGACAATTCTTTTGGGCAAGCATCCTTTACCTCTCTGGCTAATTGTTTTCTTTCTGTGAAATTTGTTTCCCAGACCTTGATGGCCATATCGCCTCGTAATTGTTTGGAAGGAGAGAGCATAGGAAAATCAGAGACATTATCTTTGTGAACCAATATGGTAGCCTCTTGAAACCTATCTCCGGCTGAGCGATATTCTCTTTCCTTGACATAGATTCCCTTCAGAGAAAGGTCTAGTGCCAGGGAGCACTTTTTGGATAGCATCAACCTTCAGAAAAAGGTCTTGTTGGAAAATTTACAGCTTCTCATTTATTTATCCTACTTAAAATTGGAAGGTCGAGATATCTATCAAGGTACCTTCGGATAGGTTCAACTTAGATTGAAATTTTTTTATCAGTTCATCGCACTAAGTGACCAATCCTCGGTTGGTTTTCAAACTTTGATGGAGCTGATTGAGGTTGGGCCAAAGCTGTTGGATTTGTTGTCGATCATGAACTCTGATTTGCTCAAAGTCATGACTCATCTTGTCCCTTAATAGTCCATTCCACGACCTGTATTTGACTTTGCAAGTGTTCTACCAATATGCACTTTTGTCGCAGTTGTTCGGCCAAATTGTCCACAGACCATTGATTGTCAGTGGAAAAAGCATCTAACGAACCTACGACTTCTTTTGCAAATTCTGGAACGTCTTGATTATTTACATCATATACCATTATTTTCCTTTTATTTATCACTCCATCTTTCTGGTGTGATTCCCTTTTCACAATGGTATTTCATTTTCTATTAAAGAAGAAATTTTAAGGGGGCATCTCTTCAGGTGAGATGGGGGTAAGATCATCTATAAAGACAATTTTGAAATTGGGATTTCCAAGAATGAATTGCAGAGGTGTCAATGATGTAATGGGAGTACCAATCTCTGTATATTGTTGTTGCTCTGTTGTATTTGAGGTACCAACAGGGGTGGTTGGCAATGAAGGAGGCACCATTTGTCCTTGTTTTAGGAATGGTTTGAGCTGAGCCTTTTCCTGGGGGCTTATATGACCTGATAATGAGACTTCTAATTTATGTTTCAACACCTCCAAGCTCTTCGAGGCTTCCTCAACTTTATGCTTACCAGAGTGACTATATTCAGAACCTATTGACCTAGATTCTTGAGAAGGAGGAGGGGCTATTTTCTCTCCTTGTAGTACCTTGGGCAGGCTATAACGCCAGTGATTTTGAAAACTAACAAAACCATCTTGTTAATATGGGGATATGATTTGGAATCTATCCTATACCTCCTTGTAATACCTAACTCCCTTGAATATTTCATCATATAGGGAGTTATCGTGCACATATCTTTTCATGTTGAATAGGGCTAGGTGGTTTTCCATAATCCTATGTGGATCGTGTCTTTTGAACTCGATGTCAACCAATTTGACATCTTCTAGAGCCACAACCTCCACTTTGGAGTGACCAAAATCTAGTAATGAGAAAATGCCAAGCTGAATAGGAAAAGTTGGCCATACCTTTTTTCTGTTGCCTTCATTTCTTTGTTGATGCCTCCTGTTACTATCTGGTAGGCCGGTTCTATGCAAACCAATCGATCCGGTAAGAAGCGTGAGAGAGCATGGGGAGGAATCGAGCACCCAAAAACCCTGATGTAGGAGAAGTTTTCCTCAATAAACCAATCTACTAGCTTACCGAGTTTTCCCATAATATTGTCTGAAATTCAAGGTGGATGGCCATACAGGGATATATGAACAAAAATCACCACATTGTGACATATTTCATAAAAGAAATCTTTGGCATTTTCTTCACATAGTTTGGAATGATAGAAATCAATGGAATTGGCACTGGTCGAGGTCCATCTCCAATTCATCAGTGGGAAAGGCATCATGAAACAAATGGGCATATAAGTGTTGCCCTCCTCTTCGGCGGAGTCCTCATGGCATTTTATGATTTCACGCTCTAAAATATAGAACACCCATGTCCAAGTTCTAACAGTGTTTATGGCTCAAGGCATTGTTTCTGACAGAACTTTTGCATTTGGGTTTGAATCCTCGCCCACCATGTCAGGCCTTTTTCATCATTTTTCGTGGCACCATAACTTCTAAGGAGACTGAGTGAAATTACCTATTTGCAAAGAAAACTTGTGAATTCTTCAAACAGATAAAGATTACTAATTGCAGAAAGTGAAAATGAATTCAAAATCAAAGTGCTTTTATTCAAAACAGATTCATTCATTTTCGTATAACTTCACTAATGGCAAATTTATTAATGTTTGATGGGAAATTCTACCTGGCAATCCACAATATGCATTTGAATGATTATCCTTAACTAGTCATAAATTCCACCAACACTTCGACGGTTCATTTTAGGGGGTTTTCGTTGTGATAGAGTGGTAACCTCCTGAATCCCGAATCCATGAAAAAACTTTAATATTCGAATAATCACTTTTAACTAATCGTGTTTAAGATAGTGTGTTAGGTTCAAGTGTTTCAGGAGTTCAAACTTCAGGGACATTCAATGCATCATGAGGTGAAAATCATAGGGCTCAAAAGTTCATAATTGTATGTGTTCCAACATGTTTCAATATCTAGCTATGTCGTTAAAAAAATGCTAATTTGATAAAAAGATAAGCTTAACATTACCAATTTTAAGTCAACCCAATTATGGGTATGATGTGGATAATGATAAGTTTTCATTAGGGCTAAACCCTTTCATTTTAAGTGTAGTCCAAAAATAAATTAAGAGGTTAATGGTTTAACCTAACATGATCCTTAGTCAATCCTAAGTTGCGAAATAGTTATAATCCAAGTGTCGAATATCATAAGTGTCAATATCTGAGTTCACAATTAAGATTACATATGGTACAAAAGGGGCAGTAGTTAATAGAATTTGTTTATCAAATTCAATTGGCCACCAATATAATGACATGAGAATTAAAGGAAGAAATTTTAAATAGAGAAAGATATCGTCAAGGGTAACCTCGACCACATAAATAATTCAGTTACTACATTCAACATGTTATCTAGTATACACATCTACCAGTTTGGTTTTAAATCATTTAAATTACTTGTAGAGAGGATGAAGAGTTGCTATGATGATCAAGCAGAGGACTCGACATAAGAAAGAGATGTAGAACAAAGAATTCATGTGACTCTGTTGGTTAGTTATGTGGTGGTTAAGAAGCGACTTTTTGAACAAACTGGAGGGTAGAACAATGACGCAGTGAAGAGCATGCAGAGACATAACACATAGAAATGAGATGTTGCATAGAGATTAAAGGTAGAAGAGAAGCTAAACAGAAGAGAGTTTTGCGCAGGAGGAAAAAGAGAAGAGCATAGAAATGCTACAGAATATAAACACAGAAGAATATAAAGCGCAAGGAGATGCGAGAAGGGAGACATTGATGTAGGCATAGCAGAGTAGTGTAGCAGAACAATGGTGATACTGGTAAGCCATAGATAAATGTTGTATCACTTGGATAAATTTATGAGAAGAAAATATTTATAATCAGGGTGGTAGGGAGGTGTTAGGGAGGATTATTTTCCTCATAGTTTCAATTGGGTTCTTGAACACAGGGAGTTGTAGCTTCCATATGGTTAGAGCCAGAAAAACCGGGGTGGCAGGGTGGTGCAAGGGAAAACTATTCTTCTTTGTTATATAGGTCGGTGCCTGTGTAATTGGAAGTTGGTGCTTCCATCCAGTTGGTTATGGAACATTCAAGGAGTTGGTGCTTCCTTCTATTGGGAGCTAGAGAAACCAGGGAGTTGGTGCTTTCTTCTAGTGGGTGCTAGAGAAACCAGGGAGTTGGTGCAAGAGAAACCAGAGACTTGGTGCTCTCAGCAAGTTGTTGCTTGTAAAATAGAGGTTGTAGCCTCAAGAAGAGTTGGAGCTCTTAAGAATGATAATGTAAAAAAAACAAATATTACTTATTATATCAAGAATAAGAGGGTTTTCCCTTTATGAGTTTCCTCAGGAAATATCTGTCTCTGTATATTTCATGTGTGTGATTGATGTTCAATATTTTATTGCTTACTTCCCTGCTCTATTATGATCGTCCTTGAGTGTTCTATAAATAGTTTATACATGGGCATAATTTTTTAAGAACAGTAACAATTGATTCACCCACCCCCTCTTAGTTGTCCAACTTTCAAGTTACAGAGCGTCCATGGTAAAAAGTAATAACAATTGAATGGAATTGGGAAAAAGGCCCAATTTATGTTGTTAAATTCATGAGAAAATTGAGAAATTTGGCCATGTGGTGAGATACTCTTGATTCAATATTTGTTCTAGCTAATTTAGATCTGGAATTGGTTGAATTTGAAGTTACAGTGAAGCCATGACAGTTGGAGTGAGAATAGTAATCAAAATCCTCAATTCCTGACTTGAGTTTGGGAAAAATTCATTCCAGAAATGTCAAACCGCAATGATTGTTGTCGCATAGATTGAACTGGTGTTATCAGGGTGAAATTGAACAAATTTCATAGTTGCAGAATGTATATGGTAGAAATTGGGAAACAGTTAAGCAAAAGCCCCAATTTTTGCACCGGAATTCATGAGGAATTGATGCACATAAAAATGAATGTGCACAAGTGGCCGCACTAAAAATGCATGATGAGTAGTAAAATTCTTGTGATATGTAAAAATTGGGCACTGCACAAAAAAATATTGGTGTGCTCATGCGCGTGCTAAATTTTGGCGCCGCAAAGAAAATATAGGCGTACTGGTGCGTGCACTAAATTTTGGCGTCGCGCAGAAAAATGTTGGTGTGCGGGTGCACACACTAACTTTTGGTATCGCATGAAAAAATGTTAGTGTGTTAGTGTGTGCCAAAAAATTTGGTGCCGTGCGGAAAAATATTGATGTGCAGGTGCATGCATTAACATTTGGCGTCGCGCGGAAAAATGTTGGTGTGCGGGTGCATGCGCTAAATTTAGCATTGTGCAGTGTGCATATGCATAATAAGGTGCTCGCGGTGTACACACGTGCAATAATGGCATGCATCATGTGCACAATATTAGCAAAGCATAGATGAGTTTGTTTGGTGCACGTGCAATGTGGGCATATGTTGTCACGCGACAATTTAGTTAATGGTGCGCGTAAAGTATTGGTGTGCGGTGGGGGCATACTAAACCTTAGCCTGGTGCAACACATAGAGTGAAATGTGCACAGAATATCAACGAGAGATACAGAAATGCCACACAATAGGTAATAGTGCAAGAACCAAAAATGTGTGCGGTGGATATTGGCATGCGACATGAAAGTAGTGTGCGCTAGTTATTGGCGCGATAGAGAAGCGATGCACAATGGTTATGGATGCGTAGAGTACGATTTACCTTGTGTCATTGTTTCACATGCTAAATATGGGTGTACAAGTTGAAATTTTTGCACGTGAAGTCTTTTATAGGGTGAAAAAAAATGGAAAACCAACGAATTTCTGCGACATTTTATACTGTTTGAACGTCATATTTTTGTAGTGCGATTTTTCGGCCCTTAATAATGTTTTTAGGTACTCAAAAACAATGAGAAAAAAGTGTACCAAGGTACATATTGTCTCTGCAACTCAAATAAAATATCTCTGAGAGATATTTCTAATGGTTTAAACCATTTTTCAAACAACGCTTTTATGAGAAAGTTACAACACAAACAGTTGAGGGTAAATTTTAAGACCCAACTAACTTCAAAGAGCCATAACTTTCTGCTCCAGAATCAAATTGAGGTGCAGGAGCAATCAATGGAAAGATATTGAACCATAGATGATAGTCCTAGAGCTGAATTAAATTTATTGGCATGTTAAAAATGTTTAATATGGAAAATACGTTACATGTAGCATTCCATACCAAAAACACGAATTGCCCTAGAACTTCAACAGGCTATAACTAGCATCCCATAACCCAGAAAGACATAAAAATTGGATAGACTTTTAAAAATATGTATATGAAGAAAACCAATTGACATCCTATGAAAAATCCAATGGAGTAGGTGCAAAAATGCATAATTACAACACAGAGTTGCGCCAAGTTGATGTGTGAACAGAAAAATTAATGGGCAATTTTCAAATAACCATAATTTTATGCTGAAGACTCAGAATTGAGCATGGCAGTAGGCGTTGGAATGGTGTTGGACAATAGAATATAATTTTTCACCTAGAAAATTGATCTAGGAATTCAATTTTTTATGAAATAAGAAGAAATAATTCTGATATAATATTGAACCAGAGGGTTCATATTTTCATGAAATTGTTGAAACAGTTAGCCTAACAAAGTTTTGTTGGTTGCACATTTTACAGAGTTGACAACAACTAGATCAGGTCAGGATCAACATAGATTCTAGATTAATGGAATATTCACATTGTACTTACATCTAGGAATATGAGATAAGAGGGATGGATGTCCATTTGGTCATTGAAGGAACAAACTCCAATGGTTCTGGTTGCCCCCAGTGGGTTGGTGCTGTGGGGGTTGATTCCCACCTTGACCGGGGTTGTTGTTATTCCAGTTCCATCCTTTCTTCTTGGTATTGTTCAATGGATGGGTTGGATTGGTGGTATTCAACTGTTCAAAACTTTGGTATTGTTGAACAATAAAGGGTTGAACAAAATTCACCCCTGCATGAGGATGTGGGGGAGCCATGGGTTGTGGAGGACCAGGGAATGGGAATTACAGATTCTGTGGTGGTACCGACCCATAAGGTACATAGGAAGGCATAGTTCTTTCACTAGTACTATAAGCTGAGGTTGAGGGAGTACCACTATTTGTTGGAATAGGTGGATGTATGGGAGGTGCCGACGGTGGTCCACTGATAGGTGGAGGTATAGAAACAGGGTATGGCTGTTGATAAGGGGGTGGGGGGTAATAAGAAGCGCCTACATATGCCGGTGGGTATTGAGGTGTTCCATACATCAGTGGTGGTTGGGGTTGTGGACTATGATGGGTGGTGGCACCAATCAGTCCATCTACTGAGTGAGACATCCCAGGTTTGTCTTGGCCAAATGGCACAGGTTTTGGAAGATCGGGAAGTACAGTGTATAAGTACCCTGACTGTGCATAGATGAGGTCATACTGTTGGGCCTTACTGATGGCTTCCTCTTCGGATTGAGGGAAGGTGGAAACTACATCCTTACCAAGGAGAGAGACAAGTGATATAGGAAACCAGTAGAGACACTGTTGCTTGGTGGTTTCTACTTTGCACAAACTACGTCGCCTACGCCACTTGTGAATGTGGTCAGCGATGTGTGTGGCTAAGGTTTGCTTGAAATTAGAAAGTAGTTCTAGACCATTGTCGTGGCAGATGGGTAATTGGAAGAAGGTAAATAATGCCTTGGCCAATGAATCAAAAGTTGTGTGGGACCCTGATTTTTCTTCAACATTCCACTTAGTCGATGGGCCAGTGAGTGTGTGTTGAAATAATCGCAGTCTGATGGAATCATCCATAATTCTATTGGAGGAGCTCCATAGGTGAAAGGTCATGACATGATTGGCAGGCTCATCGTCTTCCTTTCCTTCAAACTTTGGTATGTCTGAAGGTAGTTTGGTTGGCATTGCAGGCCATGTGGGATCATGAAATATAGGATCATTGGTAAGTTTGATGAGATCCAGTATGTTGAGAGAGGCCAAATATGGCATCTATAGTGGGGGGGAAGGATTATCTCTGACCATAGTGTGTTGTGAACCTGACCCTTTAGGGGGGCTAGGTGGGTTGGTGCTTCCTCCTTGAGAGGAAGTGGGTCCCCCGCTTTCGTGTAAAGGAGAGCGAGTGAATGGATGACCTTGGGAAGAGGACCCAAGTAATGTATAACCAAGCAAAGCTGATCCTAAACTAGTAGCACTCATAGGAGTGTGTGAAGGAGGTGTTGATGAGCGAGCACGACCAGACACTCCCCCTAAGATAGGAGGAAGGTTGAGAAAGCGTCGTGAACGACGGGGGTGCTGTGGTTCCCCTATGATGTCAGACTAGTTGCGTGAATGTGTGTAAAGAGTGGTGAGAGTAATATAGAAACACGAGCCTTTGCATTGAATGTTTACACAATATATATATCCAAATCAAACTGTAATCATATGTGCATCATACATAACATGAGAAAGAAGCATATACGTGGGTAAGTGGGTTTTGTCTACATAGGGAATCAAAAAGAAAAAAAATGCTCGTGTCCTAGAAGACGTAACATCCTTCCTCTCAAATAGCACTGGACCTTTCAATAGTACTCAACAGTGAGGTCTGAAGTCACTGGAAGAGAAACTAGAGAAGGATGAAATAATTGGTTATAATGAGGGGTAAAGGGGGCATATCTCAAAAGAGCTGGTGATATTTCCCAATAGCCACACAAAATCCAATCAAGGTGCAATTGCATCCCACAATTTCCACCTGGGTAGATGTCCTAAAGTTGGTCACTAGGTACCTCGGTCAAAGTGCGGCATTTAGATTTTTGGCCTAAGAAATGGGTCACGGGTTGGATACCGTCCAAGAGGTGGGTGCCTCAAGGGGGGACACATAGAACAACCAGACCTCAGCCTTCAACCCTTCATGGGTATCTCCTTTCCTTATGGTATTAGGAACACTTGACTTGGAGGATTTTTAGTTCCCTATTTGACAACCTCTATGTTTTGACAATGTGAGAACTAGATAATGGGGAGTTATTTGGATGCCTATCCCCGAAATCCTACCTAGACTAAAAAATTTCTTTTAGCACCTCCTATGGAGGAAAACTTAGTGAGTTTTTAGAAAGATTTTAGATGTAGTTGTTTTGGGAGGTTGGGGGTGCAAACCAACCTCATTGATTAAAAATGGGAGTGGATAGTTTCGTCAAGAAAAGGGTGGGGTGTTTTCGGAATCCCTTTGGAGGAAACATACTTTGACCTCCACGTTTCAAGAAGAAGCTATGTGAGTGATAAGTGACTTTTGTGTGTGAGTGAAAGTGTGCTAATTTTTAGTGAATTAGATTCCACCTTGCTGCATGTGGACTTCACTTGGTCCTTACAAGAGTTTGATTACTTAATTAACTAAGTGCCTTTGGTACAACCTTGCGTAATTCAAAAGTCCCTAGGAAGCTATCATGTGGACATGTGGGTCCATTACTATCCTTTTAACACCCTATTGTGATGTAATCTAAGGAAAAATTTGAAACTATCCTAGATTGAACATGTGGGCATGTGTGGGCCCATTACAAAACCTTTAAACTTCCCTAGTGTTTTGATCTAAGAAAGCAAAAATTCAAACACTATCCTATCTTTGTAGCATGTGGGCATGTATGGGCCCATTACAATATTAAGATGTGTTTGAAAAAGAAAACTAAGAGGAGTCCCAAGAAGGGTTGTTGTCCTCTCCTAAAGGTTTTTAATGTTCTTAAGGGAGATGAAATCGTTTCACAATCTTTTTCTGATTCTCAAGATCGCTTGGAGGCGCGAGAGAAGAGCATACTAAGCAATTGTTACTCAACTTCTAGTCCCAATGTAAGTTAGATGTGATTAAAAATGATTTCCAACTTATCTTGTGAGTCAAAACAAGCCATCCATGTGGCAAAAAGCAAAGAAGGGAAATTGATTTTATCCGCCTAAGTGCCTATGTGTTTTTTGACTAACTGCTTTATATGATGAGGGGACTAAGTGTGGTGCAACTTTAAAACATGCTTGACATCATTTTTAAGAAAGAAAATGGCCTTCCCCACATCTCAAAAACCTTACAATGTGAAATTTTGCATAGATGCGCGGGTCCCAGTGGATACAGAGGCGCTCAGAGCGCATGCGCGCGAACAAAGACAAGTCAATAGGCACACGTGTGGAAAACAGAACTGAGAATCAGGCGCATGGGCACATGATGTGCATCTATGGGCCTAAAAACCCACACATATATGGCACACGGTCGAGAATGAAAAATACGAATGGATTTCTCTCAATTCAACTTGGAATTGGCTAGTTGGCAGGTCAGCTTAGGCCGGTTAGTACAACTGCAAGTTAAACAAACTAAAAGAAGAGAAAGAAAAACCCAAATGACGTAGGAAATTGATACCTTTCCCCAGTGGAGTCGCCAATCTGTTGCACCTCTTTCGTCACCTTTCTGAGAAAAACAGAGGTGCTTGCAAGCTCAGTTGGGTCTGCTGAGCAGAACAGCTGTAGAGAAAAGAGTTAGGGAAAGAAAATAAAACTACAATTAAGAATTAAACTATGAGATGCAATAAAAATGAAAGTCATGAGCATAGGGACATAGAAACAAAAAGAACCAAAAGACCCATGTCACCAATGTTTGAGGCTGATCTATTAGTGAAAACAAAGCACCAAGAAGAAAGGGGACTATGAGTCCCTTCTTCCTCCAAGGGAAGGCTCTTGGACCGTCACTAGCTAGCTCTTCTTACAACAAAGAAAAATGGAAAATGGTGATGAAATAACTCTTTACAAATCCACTCAATGGTGAGATGGATTTTCCAATGTAATGGTGCCAATCTGTCTTTGACAAGGATGGAGTCCTCAAAACAATAGAGGCAACATAACATTACTTTAAATTCCTTGAGAAAATGAGGTGCATTCATGGCTTTTTATAGCATTGCTTTGGGTTATTGTTTAACTGCTTTGTAGTGTGAAAAGAGGCCATTTAAGGCATTCTTAGGTCTTTGACCAGCCCACCACTCGGATCCAGTCTGGATTTGAGGGTCAAATCAGCTTGGGAGCTGAACCATAAGTGGGTGGGAGGCCGACCACTCTCATAAATGCGTTGTTTAGCAGGTGCATGGCTTTTTTCTCTAACAGTCGTGCATCGTGCGCCTGTGTGCTAATTCTACATTTCTGTTATGAGCATGTGCGCGCACGCCCAATGTTTGAAAAGTGCTCTTCAATTTTTCACTACTTTGTATAGCTTTTGACCTTTTTTGAATGTTGTGGTATTAATTCAGGTCCATGAATGACTTCATCACTGTTTGACGATGCTAAGTTCTTGTAACCATGTGCGGATGAAATTTCAGTGATAACAATTTTCATTTTCCAAGAATAAAGAATGGAAAATCTTGGTTGGTGCAACTGTCTATCGAATCCAAAATAAAATTTAATGAGATGGCTAAGTTGTGTCTTATGGACATGAATGAAATGAACACCAACGAAGATTTGAACATCTTGCCTTTAGGTTCTTATGACTTTATAATTGGGATGGATTGGTTGGATCAACATCATGTTATCGTAGACTGTCATAACAAGGCATTTACTTTCTTGGATGAGGAAGGGAACCTAAGGAAAGTGCAAGGAATTCCTAGGGCAGTAACCATCAGAGAAATTTCAGCATTGCAGCTGAAGAAATGTTACAAAAAAGGGTGTCAAATATTTGCAACACATATGGAAGAGACACCTAAAGATAAGGTGCTAAATTTGGAAGATCATGCAATCCTGAAAGATTTTGAATATTTTTTCAAGGAGGTACTAGAACTACACCCAAAGAGAGATATTTATTTCTATATAAATTTAATGCCTAGAGCATCTCCAGTGTCAAAGACTCCATACATAATGAGTACACCATAATTGAAGGAGTTGCAAATGCATCCTAAAGAACTTCTGAAGAAGGGGTATATATGCCCAAGTGTGTCACCTTGGGGTGCCTTGGTCTTGTTTGTGAAGAAGAAATATGGAACATTAAGATTTTGTATTGATTATAGATAGTTGAATAAAGTGACTGTAAAGAACAAGTATCCTCTGCCAAGGATTAGTGATCTTTTTGATCAATTGAAGGATGCAAAGATATTTTCAAAGATAGAGCTCAGGTCAGGATACCATTAGGTAAGGATTAAAGAGGAAGATATCTACAAGACTACCTTTAGGAAAAGGTATGGTCATTATGAGTTCACAGTGGTGCCATTTGGGTTGTCAAATGCACCAGTTGTTTTCATGTGCTTAATGAATGGTGTTTTCTGAGAATATTTAGATAAGTTTGTCATTGTCTTTTTAGATGACATTATTATATATTCTAAATTAGAGGAAGAGAATGAAAATAACTTGAGGATGGTATTACAAGTATTAAGGGATCATCAATTGTATGCCAAATTGAGCAAGTGCTCATTTATCAGAAGAAAATTCATTATTTGTGACATATCATTTCAGAGGATGGGATAGCAGTGGATCCTGAGAAGATAGAATCCATTAGAGAATGGTAAGAACCAACGAATGTGATAGAGGTCAGATCATTCATGGGCCTTGTAGGACACTATAGGAGATTTATTGAAGTATTCTCAAAGATTGCACACCCAATCACTTCCTTACAAAAGAAGGGTGTGAAGTTTCAGTGGACAATAGATTGTGAAAAGAGTTTCCAACACTTGAAACAATTATTAACAAGTTCTCCAATAGTAAGGATCACAGACCAAAATGAAGTCTTCATTGTATGCACAGATGCATGTAAAGAAGGACTTGGTGGAGTCCTCAATCAAAAGGGATTTGTTATATGTTATGAATCAAGGAAGTTGAAGGAGCATGAAAGACACTATGCCACTCATTATTTGGAGTTGGCAGCCATAGTGCATGCCTTGAGGAAATGGAGACACTACCTCATGGGAAAAAGGTTTGAACTGAGGATAGACCATAATGGTCTAAAATATTTATTTGATCAACCAAATCTAAATGCTAGGAAAAGTAGATGGTTAGAATTTCTAAGTGAATATGACTTTGATATAAAGTGTATCAAGGGGAAAGAAAACAAAGTGGTTGATGCACTCAATAGAAAAGTGTATGAATTGCATGCTACAACCATTAGCATGTACCAATCAAATTTGAAACACGGAATTTTGGAGGCTGTAGATTTAGATTCGCAATGCAAGAAATTGGTGGAAAAATTACAACAAGGTAATTTGTAGTAGAAAATTGAAGAATACAAGGTAGATAATGATGAAATTTCGAAGCACATGGGAAGAATTTATGTACCAAATTCCCAGGAATTGAAAAATATGATATTTAGAGAAATTCATAATGTAACTTATGTCGGGAAACTAGGTGATAGAAAACTATTGCAGCTATCAAGAGCCAATATTATTGGCCAGGGATGAAGAAAGAAGTTGTTGATTTTATTTCCAAACGTTTGGAATTTCAAAAGGTAAAAGATGTGAATAGACACCCAGTTGGTTTTCTACAGCCATTACCCATTCTTGAGTGGAAATGGGAAGTTGTAACAATGGATTTCATCACCAAACTTCCCAGAGAAAACAAACAACATAATTCTATCATGGTAGTGGTGGATAAGCTTACTAAACCTACCCATTTTATTCCAGTTAAACTAACTCACAAAGAAGCCAACATTGATGATGTTTATATGAGATAAATTGCTAGATTACATGGTATACCCGAGACAATTGTGTCTGATAGAGATCTAAAATTTACCTCAAATTTTTGGAAAGTATTATTTAATGGATTTGCAACAAATTTGAATTTTAGTACAACTTATCATCCAGAATCAGATGAACAAACAGAGAGGGTGAATCAAGTGATTGAGGATATGTTGAGGATGTATGTCATGGATAAACCATCAAAATGGGAAGACTATCTACACTTAGTAGAGGTTTCTTATAACAATGGGTATCAAACATCTCTAAAGATGAACCCATTTGAGGCACTTTATGGTAGAAAGTACAACACATAGGTAAGCTGGGATAACCCAATAGATAGAGTAGTGGTTGGGCCAGATTTACTCAGGGAAATGGAGGAGAAAATTCTAAAACAAATAAAATAATAATAAAGGTTTCCCAAGATAGGAAGAAAATCTATGTTGATAAGAGAAGAACTCACAGGGAATTTAAAGTCGGAGACCATGTATTCTTGAAAGTGAAGGCCAAAAAAAGTTCCTTGAAGCTGGGAAATTGTTCAAAGTTGGAAGCTCACTATTGTGGGTTGTTTGAAATCCTAGAGAGGATTGGTCTAGTAGCATATATGATTGCATTTACTGCATCTATGTCTATTCATAGTGTATTCCATGTATCATTGATTAAGAAATATATACCCTATGCTAATCATTTTATTGATTGGAATGTGATTTAGGTGGAGAAAAAGGTGCTTTCCAAATGCATCTGGTACGCATTCTTGACCGGAAAATCAAACATCTCAGGAATCGAGCCATAGGGATTGTAAAGGTTCAATTGAACTAGTACAGTCCCGAGGATGCTACTTAGGAGCATGAGGATGCAATGCAGATAGAATACCCACGTATTTTTGAGGATTTTTGAAATTTTTCTTATATATGTGTACATAATACACTAAGGAAAGTGCATAAATAAGGGGAGGGGATTGTAATATCCCTAGGTTGAACCCAATTGTAAATGTAAAATGAAAATGTACTTAAGTTGGTGAGTTGTTTGATATAATTTTTTTACACACCTTTCATGGCATAGCACGCACATGTATTGTGCACTAAACTAATGAAGTGTTCACATTTCAAGATATCATGCGCAACAACTTAAGTGCACGTGATTTTGAAGCTAGGGAGCCTATGTGTATATGTTGTGTTTTATAGGCTGGTGAGCCAGTTTGTGATGATTAGGATGGAGAGCCTAGATTTTAAAGGCCAGTGGGCCTATTTTTGTATATGTCTCATCATTAATATAAAATGTATCGATGCGCACAGACCAACCACGATAAAAGAGTACGGGGGACTAAACTCCACTAGTTAGGGACAGGGGGGGATAAAAGTTCAGGAAAAGGAATAAGCTAGGGATCTTAAGCCAAAAAGGAATATCATATTAATATGTCTTAAAGTATAAAGTATGGATAATTATTATCCTAAGTTCTAAGGATGGGGAAAAGTGGTCCAAAGTATTTCCCAACATCACAGGTGTCAAGTTGGGGACATGCATACATATAGTTTGGACTTAGTTCATTTTGGGATTCTTTCCATCATGCAATCATTCAGTCAATCATTCCATGATCATTGACACACTCATTGAGCTATCCTTTGTTCCTTCTTATCATTGTACCTGAACCTGTATATGTACCCATACATGTTTGTGTAGTTGGTTAGCGAGGGAGTTGGAATGAAGAAGCGGGTTGTCGGGCTCGTGGGATATTGAAGAGGTGGGTTGTCAAGCCCATGAGAA
This sequence comes from Picea mariana, assembly GCA_032191745.1. Lineage (NCBI taxonomy): Eukaryota > Viridiplantae > Streptophyta > Pinopsida > Pinales > Pinaceae > Picea > Picea mariana. The sequence goes on from JASDQU010735275.1 coordinate 85,293, forward strand.
ATTTCTCTCTAGGTGAGAGAATTGTTGGTAACTGATTTCTTGAAGGTGCTAAACTGCAGCTACAGGGCTTTGAGACTTCATGTCTGTCATGTTGTTGAAGCTCAAAAAGGAAGTGGCGCAGCCGAAGGAATGTTGAGTAGAGAAGGGGAAAACTTCATAGGGTGGGACAGACATGTGAGGAATGAGGGACTATAGGATTTTAGTTTGAGTTGGCACCTGTGACAGAGTCTTTCATGTATGTTATCATTGTAATTTGTTTTTTCATATGGAGTCTCATCTTCAGAACTTAGCAGGAGGCTAAGTCAATATGGAGGAGTGATAGATCAGCGGGAGAGGCCACATCTAGTAGATGGGGATAAATATACCAGAAGGGTGAAGTCGATGGGACCCAATGGGTCATGATCGTAGGTGCTACTAATTGATAGTCAAAGGACATATTGGGTGTATAAATAGCACGTTAGTTAATATCTTGGAGGCAAGCCAATAAGAATATCACAGTTTCATTTCGAGGGTATGTGGCACCACATATTGGGGGAAAAGAGGGTAAGCCTGAAACCACCCAAGCCCACCCCGATGTCATGTGTCAGAAAAATATTATATGTGTCACATCCAAGGATCGCATGTGGAAAGGGAAAGTTGAGGGCTAGTCAAATCACCTTGGGACACCTGGTCGGGTACTTTTGTCCATGCAATGCTAGGTGAATGCTTCCAAAAAATAGATTCAAAGGCTCATCATTTGAAATCGATAGCCAAGCATGATAGGTCATTGTCCTTGCAATGTACTTTCATCAGTAATCCATTATTGGCACTCAATGAAGACTATCATTCAAAACATGGATGATATTACTTTGTTTTGGGTGATTAACATTTCACTCCTAAATGGGGTAATCACAAACCGGATCATCCTTCTAATTCATGTATAACTAAGGGAGATAAGTGTAAATTCTAACCTTGTACAATATCTACTGCAAACTGATATTCAGAAAAGAGCAGAAAAAGATACAATGGCAAATACAAACATTACACAGAGATTTTTCACCTGGAAACCCAAACCGGGAAAACCAACATATATTATATTGATACACTTATATTACATTGTTTACAATACAATATACATATAGGAGCCAGCGGCATCCAAAACCCTAACCCAATGACCTGGATTAGTCCAAAACCATAATTCCTTAACCGGAAATAGAAAACCATCGGCAAAAACCATGTGCCGAAAACCACCTAATATCATGTGGTCCCGGAAATATGTCGGCCTGGCGATAATATGTCGGCTCGAAACTGGCGAAAATATGTCGGCCCAAAAAAAAAAAATTGGGGGCACTGCCCCCGAACCCCCGCGCGGGGGGCTCTTCTCCCCTGCACCCCCCGAGGGGGGGCCTAGCGGACCCCCCTCTTACCCCCCTGCGCACCCGGCACAGGCGCTTAGACACTACTACTCGTGCAAAGAATATAACACATACCCAACAATAAGCTCATGCTTTCTGGAAAACTAGTGAAAATGAACAAGACAGACTAGGTGGCCTCCAGTGAACCGGGATATTCAAATAATATGACAAATTTATCATTGAAGGAGAAAGAAAATTTTGTCACATGAATGTCAAGACGAAAAGGGGAAAGAGATAGAAGACAAAGGTTAAAGCTGAGGTGGTTGAAAGCATTGGGAAGAACCATCCTGCCTGGCTTGACACTTTAAAAGAAGAAATTGCTAATCTGAAATAGATTTCAAGCTAAATTAAGTATGTTTCAGAGAAGTTTGTAATGATATAGACATGTGGCATTCAAAGAGAAAATCTCAAATATGTCAATTTGTTATTATAACATCCTCTAAAAAATAGGATTACAGTTGTTGTATGTTACTCCTTCTTTGTAATGAATGTCTATTTTTGGTATGATTTGTTTTGAATCTTGGATGCAATTTATCTATATATACTAGTACAAAGATAAATGAATGGTTGGACTGACCGAAGAGGAGCCTTCTCTCATAGCAGGAGGACTTTGTAACTTTTTGGAGCTGAATTTAATATATATATGCAATGGCTTTTCAAATTCTCTATGAAAAGATTCTAATGGTGGTGATATGAGTTTTATCTTCTCTCATATTTTGTATTCCTTGTGTTCCTAAATTTCATTTGCATTTTCTTTTGTTTAAATTGGAGAGTTAAAAAGCTCAGAATTGGTCTTATGATGCTCTCGACTTAAGCAATTTAAATTATGTGTGTTTCTTCCTAGCTAATTTAGAATTCATTTCAAAAATTCTTTGAAGAATTTATTTGTTTTCTCTTTCCTCCTACACCCTGCTTAAATACAATTTACAACTCATATTCATTTCCTCATTTATCCTTTATCCACTGGAGATTTCTATTGGTGAGTCATTATTGTCATTCATTTTCAAAATCTTGACTCCATAGCCCTGAATGTCCCTCCCTTCCTAGCCAACAACTTTATAAAACCCCCCGAAAACAAAATAAACCTAGCTATTGATTGCCAAAGAAATACCCAGTGACATGAGACATCCCTCTCTGAGTTGAGCAGGCTAGTGCCCAGCTCTAAATTTGGTTGAAATAGTTATCTCTGTCGTTTGTCTACCAGTCGGACAAAATTTACAGAGTGCTAACATTCTGGCACCGTTGTCAGGGATGAAATTGAAAACTTTTCCCTGGGAAAGAACAACATGGTTGAGTTCTAAGGTCTAAGAGAAGCAGACACTTAGGCACATATTGGATGTATTCCTTCTTTGGCGACTCCACTGGTAGAAGAATCCATAAATTTATATTTTCACTGGCAACTCCACTCTTGATGCAGAATCCATCTTACAAAACATCATTAGTGACTCTACTATCTGAATATGAGATCCTTGAAAGAGGTATGAAAAGGCATCATGGAAGAAAACAAGTACTTAAAATTAGGTGTTTTCCAAGACATTATATTGTTTGTTGTAAATTACCTCTAGTCCTTTCTTGAACTTGCTAAACAAATTCTTCTTCACCTGTTACATGAAAATGATGATCATGATAATCCTGAGATTGTATATCCTCCTCTTAGTATTATTATAATATCTCTTTAGTGTATTATTGATTTTGATGAAAATATCCCATGTGAGCCATATGATAACCAAAACCAAGTTGATAAGCCTCATGAACTCAAGACTAATATCTCACTTCATGTACTTGATCCAACACCCTCCAATACCTAACACAAATACAGACCCTTTAAATTACCCCACATCCTTCATGATTTTCCTCCAAAGCACTATGAATACCTACCTGTGTTTGATGGACATCTTGGTTCCATCACAATTGAAAAACACATCCAAGGGTTTGAGCTTTTTTTAGACTTGTTTGAGATTGACCATGACGATATTTTTATGAGGGATTTCTCTCAATACTTGAAAGGAGATACCAAAGAATGGTTTAAACATTTTAAACCAGGAACAATTAGCTCATGGGAAGAATTGAAGAGTGTTTTTTCTAAGTTTTGGGGTAATAAGAAATATCTAGACCTGCAGCTTACAAAATTCTATGCCTTGAAAGGGAAAATCAATGAGACCATTTCCACATTCCATAGAAGGTTTTCCATCAATTATTATGATCTTCCCAAAGAAATTCAACACACCGAAGTTGTTTCCATGCTCCAGTATGCTACTACTCTTCACCCATATTTTTCTTTCTTCCTAATGGAAAGAGGACCTGTGACCTTACAACAAATGTTCAATGATGCTCAGGATATCCAATACAATATCCTCTCATGTGAAAAAATTTGAAATGAAGGGTTGGGTGTCCTAGGACATGAGGATGAATATGAGCACAAAACATTTAATTGGAGTCTTGAGCATAAAATTGATGATATCATAAGTCCTTTTGAAGTTTTGAATGCAAATAATTTTGCAAAGGATTATGCCCCACATACTGAAAGAGAAGGTACTTATGTAGTTTCTGATCCATCGCATGATGAGCATGGAGATGATTATTTCATATATTCATTTGAATATAGTCAATAATATGAGTTAGCAATTCAGTTTGTTGAGGAACGAGTTGATGTCCCAAGATTTTTCTTGTTAGAAAATATTGCAGATGTGACTGATTTGCCTATATATGATCATTATGGTGATGATTACGATACTGATCTCCCAAAACAACCAACTGCATTTACTCTATCAGGAAATGTTCTTTTTCTTCAGTATAATAAGAGAAACCAGCTTACATATCATAGTTACATAGAAGAGGGTATTGAAACAACTAAAGGAAATTATTTGCCCTTATTCTTTTCTTCATTTGAATTGTTGAAAGAAAATGCTAAAATCATGATTGAAACAAAAGAAAGTGTGTTGATGCCAAATCACATTGATCCACTGATACAATTTGAAAAGAAATTGTAGTCATTGGTCGAAGAGGGATCTGAAAAGGAGTGTGTTCAACAACCTAGAGAAATGGAAATATGCGCACATGACAGAAGTAAATAAAATGAAGAAGATTTTGAATCAAGTGAAGGAACCTTTCCACTATGTTTTTCTTCTTTCAAAATGATGAATAAAAATGTTTATAATGTTTCAAATCAGAAATCCTCCAGATATGATGTTGAATATCTAGGGTACAATGGACTTACAAATGAAAACAATCTTCCATTATGTTTTTCTTCCTTTGAATTGTTGAAAGAAAATCATGAGGTAATAGAGGAAACAAGAAAGTATGACTGCAATGGCACTGCTTTACATGGGAAAATTGTTGTTGGTGAGGAATATCAGCAACCTTCACATGATTTAAATGATCATATGGCTGATTAAATGGGAGGTTATTTCAGTTCAGATTTGGATCCTATGCTCAACTAAGAACTTGAAAATGAGGATGAAGTTGATCAATAAATTCTTATTAGAAGTCATTTTACTTCTCCTGAACTTAATAAAGATTTACAACAAGATGTCCAACAAGACAAAGTTTCAAAGTTGTCTTTCTTCCTTTGAGAATGATGTGGTTGTTCAATTTCCAAGTGGCCTAGATAGAGATGAGGATTCTGAAACAACATATATGGAAACTGCAATCAGTGAACAAACAAATGACATGGAGTTTCAAGAAAGCAACAAAACAGTGTATGCCACTTTTCGATCAGAGATGAAAGATAATAAAGAGGTAGTTGTTATATTTGATTCCTTTGAAAATAATGGTTTTGAAGATGCATCCATGAGAACTATAGACTGTGAAATAGTTCATCCTGTCCGCTTTTCACATTTGCAAAGAAATTATGAACATGAACTTACTTCCATTCGTTCTTTTGAAAGGCAAAATGACAGTCCTCGAGAAAATTTCCATAAGATTAATAAAACCAAACTAGGATTGTTTGACGAACAAGAGAATAGTATTGATGCACATAATATGGATGTCATATTTGAAGAGGTTCAAGAATGTATGAATGTTTTTTTTGATATGCATGGAAGAGTAGACAAACCTATTGCTGCCATTTCATTCGAAAATGTTCTCATAATAGAAAAAATAGAGCAAAGAAAACAAACACTTATGAAAGAGGCTTGTCATTTTGTTTGGTTTATATAGGACAAATGATTTCTAATGACCCTGTGGCATGTTATATGGAAAATTCTAACAATCAGAATTTAAGGTTTAGGATAGATTGCAAGCTCAAAAGTGAAGATAATAGAAAATCAACGTCAATATTAGATATGGATTGTTTTACACAAGAGGTTCCTTTTCAACCAGTTTTGTCTTCTGATTCAGGAGGTTGTTACTTACAACCGTCTCAATAGATCTATCAACATCTTGATGGGAATTGACAGGGTGAATCACATGAAAACCAGAATGCAGTGAAATAAGTGAAACATAGTTTTGGCCTTATGCATGCGTTTGAAGACCCATTTGCAGTTTTGATAGAAACAATAAATAGACCCAATATTATTGAAATTCTAAAATTCAAAGTCATATATAACTTCTCAAATGAGTTGTTGGTGAACAGATTTTGAAACAAGTATGTGTAGAGAAACCTAGCATTAGATAAGACGCTTGCATGGTTTCATTGGTAGTATGAATTCATTTGATTGGAAGCTCATTTCAAATGTTCAGGTAGGTAGTTGTGAATAAGCTTGGTGATCAAGCATTTTCAAGTCTATATTCCCAAGTAAAGTTATATTTGAAATTGAATATAACACTACTACTCGTGCAAAGAATATAACACATACCCAACATTCTCCCACTTGTTGTTTTCTTTGCACACAAGGGGTTACAGGGTTACATAGTCAACAATCTAGGGCAACAATGCCCATGGATCCTCTACACCAAGAGAACTTCTTAGTGCTCAAAGATTTTGTTAATGAATCTGCAACATTCTTCAAAGTGTCCACCTTCATCAGTGATACTTTCTTTTCTTCAATAATGTCTCTCACAAAGTGATATTGAACATCAATGTGCTTTGTCTTTGAATGATAAGCAGGGTTCTTCGCCAAGAAAATTGCACTCTAACAGTCACACTCTATCCTTACAGCTTCTTGTACCAACCCAATACCTGAACACAATCTTTGTAACCATACTACTTCCTTACTTGCATGAGTGGCTGCCATGTATTCAGATTCTGTAGTTGAAAGTGCCACTACAGCCTATCTTTTTCTCATCCAACTTATTGCTTCTCCAAACAGGTTAAACACATACCCTCTTATAGATCTCCTACGATCCAAATCTCCAGCCTAGTCTGCATCCACAAAGCCATGTATATCAACCACTCTGTCCAATCCCAATCTTCCTTCGTAGCATAATCCATAGCTAGTAGTGCCACGCAAATACCTGAAAACCCTTTTTACTGTTTTCCAATGCTCCTTCCCTGGTTTTGACATATACCTGCTCAAAACTCCTACTTCATGTGCAATGCCTGGTCTAGTACAGACCATTGCATACATCAAACTACCAACTACACTCGCATATGGAACACGAGACATGTCCTCCTCTTCTTCATGTGTCTTGGGACACTGATCCGCAGATAACTTTACACCAACGGGAATAGGAACCTTGACCGGTTTAGATTCCTGCATATTAAACCTCTGCAATATTGTCTCGACATATTTTCTTTGATTTAACCAGAGTTTCCTCCTTTTTCGATCTCTTTTAATTTCCATGCCCAAAATGAAATTTGAAGCACCAAGATCCTTCATGTAGAATTTAGAGGACAACTGAGTTTTCACATCCTGGATAATCTCCTTATTGTTTCCTATCAGCAACATGTCATCCACATACAAGACCAAATAAATCAAATGATCACCAATTAATTTAGAATACACACAGTGATCCTCTTTGCTTCTTGTGAAGCCAAGTCCCAACATATAAGTATCAAATTTTTGATACCACATCCTTGGTGATTGTTTTAAACCATACAGGGACTTTTTCTGCTTGCATACCAGCTCCTTCTTTCCTTTCATAGCATAACCTTATGGTTGCTTCATAAAGATTTCTTCTTCCAGATCCCCATGCAGGAATGTTGTCTTCACATCCATCTGTTCTATTTTAAAATCAAATGCAGCAGCAACATATAACATAAATATTATAGAGGTTAACTTGGCAACAGGAGAAAAAATCTCACCAAAATCAATTCCCTCAATCTGGGAATAACCCTTTGCTACTAATCGAGCTTTGTATTTCTCCACTTTTCCTTCTGCATTCAACTTCTTTTTAAATACCCATTTGTTGCCAATGGACTTTCTTCTAGTTGGTAACTCCACTAGATCCCAAGCCTCATTCTTAACCAAAGATGTCATTTCTTCTTCCATGGCCCTTTTCCAGAGATTTCCATCCTCTGAATCCACTGCCTCCTTGACAGTTCTAGGATCATCATCAATAATAGACAAAGAAAAATTTGAACAAAAATCAGATGGACTATACCTTTCTTGTATCCTTCTTTCTCGATCCGATCTCCTCAATACTGGAGTATGAGGATCTTCTTTTTCTAATTCATGTTCTTCTGTAGAGTCTGCTTCATCATCCTTTAAATCAAACTCTATCTTCTCTGGTTCTTTCTTACTTGGTAGGACTTCCTGTTTAACAACATCCTTCATTTCTCTAAATACCACATCTCAGTTATACACTACCTTCTTAGTTTCTGGGTTCCAAAGCTTATAACCTTTGAGACCATATTTATATCCAATAAAGATACATTTTTCAGCCTTCTTATCCAACTTACTCCTATTTTCCTTTGGAACATGAACATATGCATCACAGCCAAATACCTTAAGATGTGTGAGAGAAGGTTCCTTACCATTCCATACCTCTTGTGGAGTCTTGTCACCCAACGCTAATGAGGGTGATCTATTGACCAGATAACATGCAGTATCCACTGCCTCTGCCCATAATTCTTGCCCTATCTCGACACCATTGAGCATGCACCTTGCTTTTTCCATCAACGTCATGTTCATCCTTTCTGCAACTCCATTCTGCTGAGGTGTATATGGAGTAGTCTTCTGCCTTGCTATACCACACTTCTTAGAGAATTCTTCAAATTCATTCCTGCAGAACTCTCCACCATTATCTGTCCTCAACACCTTAATTCGTTTCTCTGTTTGATTCTCAACAAGAGCCTTAAACTCTTTAAATTTGTCAAAGACTTCAGATTTCTTCCTGAGGAAATATATCCAAGTTTTCCTCGAGAAGTCATCTATAAATGAGACATAGTACATAGATTTTCCCAATGAGGGGACCGACACAGGTCCAAAAACATCACTGTGAACAAGATGTAAAATTCCTTCTGCCCTCGTTGCACCGGAGGGGAATTTTAACCGATTCTGCTTCCCATATAGACAATGTTCACAGAAATAAAAATCTAGAGAGCAATTAGACATACCTTCAACCATACCTTTACTGTGTAGTAGTCTAAGACCCTTCTCTCCGATATGCCCCAGTTTTTGATGCCACAACATAACCTTTTCTCCAGAGACTGTAGGAGTTCTTTATTCTTCAACTTCAATATCAGGAACAATGGAGCTATTACACCCATCACTAATAGTGCTTCCTAGAAGCTTATACAGAGTTCCAAACCTAAGTCCCCTCATCAACACCATTGCTCCTCGAACCATCCTGCAAGTTCCCTTTTCAAAAATTGTTTTTACTCTAGCATCTTCCATTTTGCTTACAGAAATCAAATTTTTGGCCATACCTAAGATGTGTAGAACATCAGGCAGTGTTATAATCCTTCCATCTATGAGTCTCAACTTGACCCTTCCTTTTCCTATGATTCTGTTTGTTGAATCATTACCCAATAAAACATTACCTCCATCATACTTTTCATATTCGTAGAACCACTCCCTGTGGGGAGTCATATGAAAAGATGCACCTGAGTCAATCAACCTTGCCTCATGATCTGCATGTGTGCTTGAAGATGCCAAATACACATCCCCTCCTTCTTCCTTGGAGGTCTTTTCTTCTGTAGAAGAAGATTCTTCAGATCCCTTCTTTTTCTCAACTTTGGATCTACACTGCTTCTTGTAGTACCCTTCTTTTCCACACCTCCAACATACCCTTCCAAACTTTCCAGGAGATTTAGATCTACCCTTAGACTTAGATCTACCACTTGAAAAATTAGATTTATTTCTTTCCTGGGAATGTCCTCTTGCAAATAATGTTTCTGTGCTATGTCCTTCCATATTCTTTCATCTCATCTCCTCCAACAACAAGGATGAGACCACTTCTTCAAACTTCAAAGAAGTTGTATTACTACCTATGGACACAACTAGACTATCCCACGAGTCTGGTAAAGAACACAACAAACTGATACATTTATCTTCATCTGAAATTTTAATATCAACAGATACTAACTGACTTACCACAGTATTGAAGGCATTCAAATGCTCTACCACCAAGTCTCCATCTCTCATCCTCAAGTTATACAACTTCTTTCTCAGGAATAGTTTATTTACCAGGGACTTAGACTGATACAACTTCCC